>PVKS010054263.1:0-10132 GCA_004027875.1 Aplodontia rufa
TCTCAGCCATGCCCTTTGCCAGTTATTCTGTCTCTTCTCTCAAGTGCTTCTTACCAAGATCCAGCAAGTGGACTCAACTTATAAGTTTCTAACCTCAACTTCTACATCCCACATCAGTTTTCTTGCAGGACACATCTTATGGCCGGAATTTAATTGTCCCTCTATGTTGGTACTTGGATTTTTGTGTTCTTATCATTGAATCATACCCTGACTTTACTTACCTCAGTAATCACAGTTTCTAAGGAGGAACCCAGATTCCCTGCTCCAACATTTAATTTGTCCCATTTTACAGAGCAAAGGGGAACCTAAAGCGATTGGTTCAGAATTGCATGGTACATGACTGGAAGATTAAAAGGCCCAGGACAGGAGAAAAGGCTTCCTTCATGTCCTTTAACTGTTAAGAAGAGCACAGCTTAAAAAAAATTAAAGAGGTAAAACATCATGGAAGGGTATATTTTAGAGAACTTAAAAGTCCTTTCTTTGCCAAATGGCAGAAACATTTCAATCCACTTTTGGAAAGGAATGCTGTTATTAGTCACAGTATTTAAACTTGGACTTTGACCAGGCAAAACAAGTATTGAAATCAGACTAAAACAAATTTGTCAACTTTTTTTTTTTTTTCTGAAACCATTCCCTTGCTTTTCCTGGTTTTGTTCATGGGACTGCATGTGCCCAGGTCCTGGTTAGGAAACTTAGTGTCACTTTTCCTTCTGTCAACACTGACATGCAATCAACTGCCAAGTCCTGCCAGTTTCGCCTCTGTGGCTCTCACGTTTGCTCTTGTCTTTCCGTCTTTTACTGCCACCATTCTTCTGCTTAGGTTATCTCCCAAATCACTCAATCTGCATGCCCCTGGTATACATGTGGGCAGATTCATGTCTCATGTACACCAATTGTCAGGTCAAAACTTGCTCAAAAACTTCAATGACGTTCCCATCCCAGCTGGGATTAGAAGGGACTTCTTACTGTGGCCTTTGAGATCTGTGCTTCTGCTCCTTATTTCCAGTTGCATTTCTATTATTACTCCCTTGGCACGTACATTATGAACACCCGTGATAATCTGTGTTTTGTCTGAATGGATACTACCACCAGGCATTTGCAAATACTCTTTCTTCTACTTGGAAGAACTTCTCTATTCCCATGTTGGCATAACATACCACAGACGTTAGCAAACCAGAGCCTTTGGGCCAAATCCTGTCTGACAACTTTTTTTTTTTTTTTTTTTTTTTTTTGGTAAATAAATTCCTATTGGAACACACCATGACCATTTTGCTTAGGTCCAGTCATATGCCACATAATGACATGCAATGAACCACAGGTACAATGTGGGTCCCATAAGATTACATTGCCTAATGATGATGTGCACACTCTGTGATGTTCACACAATGACAAATTTGCCTAACAGTGCTTTTCTCAGGCTGCATCCCTGTCGCTAAACAACACGTAACTATGCATTTCCATCTCATTTTGAGTTGAGTAATTGCAACATTCTATGGCCTGCAGAGACTAAAATATTTGCTTTCTAGTCTTTTGCAGAACAGGTGTGCTGATCCTTGTGATGCATCTTTAGTCAATATTGATTACCCTATGTCTCCAATTGAATGTATTTCAGAAAAAAAATTCACAGGAGGGGCTGGAGAGGTGGCTCAGCAGTAGAGCACTCGCCTGGCATGTGTGAGGACCCAGGTTTCATCTCCAGCACCACATACAGAACTAAGTGAAGGGGGAAAATGATGAAAAAATAGAAATTGGCTTTCTCTCTTTCACTCTCTCAATCTTTAAAAAAAATTTTTGGAGACTGGAGTGTTGGCTCGGCGGTTACAGCACTTGCCTGGCGTGTGCGAGTACACGGGGGTTCAAACCCCAGCACCATGTACACAACTAAGTGTCAGAGCAATGAAAGGCATGTGGAAAACTCAATAAAAATTGATTCTCTCTCTCTCTCTCTCACTGTCCTTCTCTCTTTAAAAAAATAAAATAAAAAGAAAAAAATTTTTAGCCCCTTTCCCGTGAAAAGATGTGGAACTTCCCTCAAGAAGTACATTTTGTAAAAGTGATAACAAAACTATAAATTTGTAAAATCTCTGTACAGTATGAGAAGTAAAATAATAGCAGCACATGTAAGAGACACCTGGGAGCTTAGATTAGGGAATGTTTGACCTTCTGGAGGCGGTGATGTGGGGGTTGGGGGAATGCAGTTAGTGACGGGGGTGGGCTTGGAATGATGTATTGGCTAACAAGGAATTAAAGACATTCTAGATAGAGGAACAGCATACCAAAGGCTTGGAGGGCCACGGTGCATGGTCACTTTAGGGGACCTTACGAAGGCCCTAAAGGAAGTAAAGTGTGGAAAGAGAATAAACTTTGGAGTCAGATTAACCTAGACTTGAATAGTGACTCACGCTCATTAGCTGAGAGACTTTGAGAAAGTCACTAGCTTCCATTAGACCATTTTCTTATCTCAGCAGAATTTATGTGAATTAACTGATATGACATAGGTGAAAGTTTGTTTGTGTGTGTGTGTGTGTGTGTGTGTGTGTGTGTGTGTGTGTATTTGCTTTGTTTTCAATATTAGGGACTGAACCCAGGGCTTGCACATGTTAGTCAAATGGTCTTCCACTGAGCTACATCCCCAGCCCATTTTATCTTATATTTTAAGACAGGGTAAGTAAGTCACCTGTCCCCCCAGGTACAAAAATGGCTGCTCTATTCTGCCTCACCTGTTCGTATTCTTCCAACACTCATTTTTTCCCTGTATTGTATGTGTTGGGTGTATTGGTTTAACTCTATCTTTCAAATTGTGAATTTGTTGAGAACATGAATTGTTTCCTTATTCCTTTGAGCACCTCCCAAAATTCCCTGTGTTGTGTCAGAAAGAGAGCAGACCTCTAATGGATATTTGTTGAGTTTTGGATATTAGATTATGCAGGAACTTGCACAGCAGTCAGCCCATTACTCTATGTGAGACTGAGACTAATGGGCTGTAACATGCTTGTCTGGTTCAAGCGTTTGCAGTGTGATGCCCATGAGTTTAACTTACAACTTCCAGGAAGGTGAACTTTGTTTCTGTTGTTATTTTTTCTCTCCTGCCCCCATAGTCTTATTCTGGTTCAAGTTCACCTTTTAGAAACACCCTTTGTCTTACCCTCCATGTGTCTACTGCTCTTGAATGTGTGGCCTCAATTTGTTGTGATATTCACACTGAAATGCTCAAACTTGTATCATACTTAAATTTGTATCATACTTTTTTTTTTATAAGCTTGTGGATAAGAAACTTGAACAATCAGGAGGACTTTCCTAGTGGAAATGTTGGCATGAGGAGGAATCCAGTATAATTTCAAATCCTTCCAAAACAAGGAAAGCTGGTCTGCCTTATACAGGGGCAGTTCTGTGGGTTCTTGGAATAACAGGACCCTCCATTAGAGCAGTTGTAATACCTGTCATGTATTGGAAACTTACTATCTGGTGGACACTTTGCATTTATGTCTATCCTTCACAATATCCCTGCAAGTTACTATTCTGCTTTTACAGGTGAGGAAACTAAAGTATAAAAGTTTAGGTAGTTTTTTCAAGGCCACACTGCTATGGGACAGAGTCCAGGTCTTCTGCTAAGCCAGGGCTCCTGACAATGACCTTTAATCTCTGTGTTAGTCAGCTTTTTCGTAGCTGTGACACAAGGACCTGACAATAACAATTTTAAGAGGACAAGTTTATTTGAGGGCTCACAGTTTCAGAGGTCTCAGTCAATAGAAGGTCAGCTCCATTCCTCAGGGCTCGAGGTGAGTCTGAACACCATGGCAGAAGGAAACAGAGGGAGAAACTCTACACTAGATACAAAATCTATACCCCAAAGGCAGCCCCCAACAACCCATCTCCTCTAGCCAGACCCTATCAGCCTACAGCTACCACTCAGTTAATCCCTGTGCAATTAAATCACTGATTGAGTTAAGTCTCTCATAACCCAATCGTTTCACCTCACAGAATTTTTGCATTGTCTCACATTTTGAACTTTTGAGGGACACCTTCCACCCAAACCATAACAATCACCCTGTGCCTGGGAAGGAGGTAATCTTTCAGACAGCTTCCTTATGTGCATTTCTCCTTTCCAGCATTTCCCCAAAGACTGTTCCTTCGAATACTGGCAGCTAGGCTGGAAACATAACTGCCAGGGTCAACGCAACAAAGAAACACAGTTCCTTGATAAAAAAAGAAGGGCCAAAAATGGGCCATGAAAGGTATTAAAATGTAACACATTTACCTTTCCTCTATGGCTTGGCTTCTCTATTGGCTTGTCATATATTTTTTAAAATGGTTATTTAATGTTATAAATAAGTCAAAATAAAATTTAGTAATTATTAGCATGGATTTTACTATTCATTGTTATATTTTACGGTCCCAATTTTAAATGCAAATGTAGGAGCATGAACAGAATCACCTACTGGTACAATTCATACTTTGTAGCTCATACATGCATGTGCATTTCATTCTTACCAGAAGAGTGTGTATAATGTTGCCCTATTTTAATCCCCCCCTTTTTTTTAAAGACAGAGAGGGACAATGAGAGAGAAAGAGAAAGAGAGAATCAACTTTATTTAGTTGTTCATTTGGCCTTCATTGTTCTGACACTTAGTTGTGTATGTGGTGCTGGAGTTTGAACTCGAATCCTCGTGCTTACCAGGCAAGCACTGTAATTGATGAGCCACCGCTCCAGCCCCTTTATTCCCTTCTTAATATATGCAAATTCTACCAATATTCTCCACCTTGGGTCTACTGATGAGTGAGGACTGAAAGGAAGAGCTATGGGTTGCCCTCTCTCTCCTTTTCCTTTTTTATCATCATTTTTTAGTGGAAATGTTTGGTTAATAAAGGGATACCAACTAAAAAAATTACATGATGCAATTCCTAAATTGCTGACATTTCTTGGAATCCCATTGCTTTATTCTTCTGTCGCAGCACCTTTTGATGCATATAGAAGGTGCAGACTCTTTTTTTTTTTTTTAGGTGCGGACTCTTGGCACTGTCATACCCGCTGCTTACTCGGTGTCAAAGGTTATCTCAGACTCACTTTCAATCTTGCTGACCTCACCTGCCTCAGGGATCCACTAGAATTCTTCGCTCCCGTTGCCATGACAGATGCTACGCCCGCAGATGGGGTAGCAAGCATTGGCAGACACAAATATTGTGCATATCTTCTCTGTTCTAATGCACGCTCCACCATCCCATGGAATTTCACTTGTGAAGGACAAGTTCTAAACTTCTTAAGTTCTTAAAATTATTAAGATTTTCAAGATGGTGACAGCTGGGCATTAAACCCAGCATAAGCCTGTGAAACAGTGTAAGTCATATGCCCAAGAAGCTGGCCCTGCCTAGGAGATGTTAAGAGTTATGCTCAGGGAGGAGGGTTCCATAAGCCAAACAGGGAATCCTCTCTCTAATCTCTTAGTAGACTTCCCTACTTACCAACCTCCTTTTTTGCCAGTGTTCAAATCCCACTTAAAAACCTTCAACTCAATGTAGACTTAGGAAGCAGAGGAAGAGAAGCCTCGGGCCATTATCTCAGCTGTTCAGAATCAAATCAACTTACTTTCATCTCAATAGCTCCACTTGTCTTCCTAGTGGCCAACTGCCCACCCCACCACACTCCACCCCAAATGGATGCAGGCCCCGGGCTTGTGCTTACCTACCTCCCATATCTCACCTGAGTCTACATTTTGGTACTTTTAGTGTAGGTCTGTAATCTAGTACAATACCCAAGAGAAAACATTTAAGACAAAGAAATCCAATTACTCAAAACTCTATTCTTTGCCTTGTGTGAGCATTGCTTTTTGTTTTTATTCAATGTCAAATAAGCATTAGGCAGGTAACTTCTGCTGTGAGCAAGATCTCTTTCAGAAGTAGGAAGGTACAAAGATAAAGATCCCATGGTCATGGTCTCTAACCTCAAGACAACTTTGGTCTACTGCTCTGGGACTTGGTACTAAATGTATAATTTAAATTAAAAAAAAAAAAGTTCTAGGCAGCTCCCTCCTTCCATTCCTTTCTACTCCACCAGTGTGGTTTGAGATAAATGTGAGGCCTAGTGCCCTTGGAGTATTATCTTAGCTCAGCCCTCCAAGTTCTTTCTTTTGAGGGTGACTTTTTAATACACACACTGTACCCTATATTCAAGTAAAAAATGTCCTCCCTTAAACTTGAATGTTTGGCCAAAATTTTCAAAACCATCTAACTATGGTTTTCTAACTGATTTCCAGATTTAACCCTGAAGAATTACATGGGGTTTCAAGTATCTGTGGCTTCTTCCATTTTCCCTTAACTCTTAGTCATTCCCTTCCCTCTGTGAATTTCTCCTGACTGCATTAACTCCTTTTCAAGAGCAGGCTTGATGTCAATGCCAAAGAACACTTTCAGTTCTAAATTTGAATTTGCCAAAGATTGGGCATGAATGGTTACAGAGGTATAGATACACTTATATTTTACCACTGAAGTGATAGTTTATTTTAAGGAAAGTGGATTGGAAGATTACAGCTAATATGACACTATTTCCCAGGTGGAGGGTTTGTTTAAAATTGTTTTTGTCTGTGACTTGAGAATTGGATTATCATCATTTCTGCTTCATCACAGCCAAAGTTGTATATTATACTCATTTGTCACTCAACCATTCATCCATTATGACAACTCATTCATTCATCCATTGTCACTCATTCGTTCATCCAATATGACAACAGAGAGCTTCTTATCTCATGTTGGTTACTGTAGTAAGCTTGAAATATATCACTGAATAGGACAAGTGCCTTCCCCTCCGGGCAGTGGTTACAATGTAAGGATAATGTAATACAAACCGAATATGGGACAGGCTAACAAATTTGATCTGGAATATCAGGGAAGATATTCATAAACAGGAAATAGTTGAGCATCTGATCATTGGTTTTCCAATGTTGGAGAATACTCTGATTATGTAGGTGAGAGACATCCAAGAATCTGCATTTTAAATAAGCATCACAGGTGAGGGTGTTTTTTTGTTGTTTGTTTGTTTTTGGTGGTGCTGGGGATTGAATCAGGGCCTTATACAAACTAAGCAAATACTCTATCATGGAGCTACATCCCTGGCTCTTGTAGGTGATTTTAATGCAGAGGTCTTCAAAGTAATCTTCAGAAAATATTTCTCTAAGCTGCATTGTTTCCATTTTCATTTCCATTTGTGTTATTCCTGGGAAATAAAATGCAGTACTAATTATGTTTCGCAATAAGCGGCACAATTTATTTTCTATATTTAATTGAAAATAATTATGCATATTTGTGGGATACAGTATAATAATCCAATGCATATATACAATGTATAATAATCAAATCTGGGTAATGAGCATGTTCATCTCCTTAAACATTTATTATTTTGTTGTGAAAACTTTCACACTTCTCTCGTCTAGTCTTTTTTTTCATAAGTTATACAGATCTTTTATAAATTATAGTCACCCCTACCCTGCTGTAGAACATGTGGAACTTAGTTCTCCCATCTAACTGGATTTTAGTTCCTATTATCCAACTTCCTCTATGCCCCCTCCTGGCTTCCTTCCCTGGCCTCTGGTGACCATATATTCACTTTCTACTTCTATGAAGTCAACAGTTTTAGTTTTCACATATAAATGAGATCATATTGTATCCATCTTTGTGTGCCTGACTTATGTCACTTCCTGTAATGTTCTCTAGTCCCATACATGATGAACAGGCACAAATTAATACTACATTCCAGAAAAAAGCCATGGCTCCCTAAAGAGTGTGATGTTGAGCACTTATTTGTTAAAGAGACAAAGAGCTATCCCAGGGTTTCCTGAAGGCTTGCTATTATTGCAAAGACTGGAGCCATGCTGATGTCAACAGGTATTTTTGTAAAAAAGTGCATCATATGGGGCTGGAGCGGTAGCTCAGCGGTTATGGCACTTGCCTGGCATTCACGAGTACATGGGTTCAAACCCCAGCACCCACATACACAACAAGTGTCAGAGCAACAAAGGCCATGTACAAAACTAAATATATTTATCAAAAATTGATTCTCTCTGTCTCTCTCTCTCACACACTGTCCTTCTCTTTTTTTTTTTTTTTTTAAAAAGAGAATTTGGAAATAGGATGCATATGAAAAAATACATAATTTAGTAAGGAAGCAATATGTAGATTCAAACACTTTCACTTTAACCGGATATTTCACTCAATTTCCTTCACTTAGTAATTATTATTTTTTAAATATGTAAGTGTTTAGTAGTATTTTAAAGAAATATTTTTAAAGCCTTAAAGTTGACATTTTTGAATTAACATTTTATTAGAAGTCAATCTAATTTATAAATCCAAACCATGAAGGACTCAATAGATATAATTATAGTCTTGAAGGAGCTTCAAATCCACCTAAATGATACTGCATCAACCAACCAACCAGAGGCCATATTTAAATTTTTAAATAGTGCATTAAATAATTAAACAGCATAACAAATTATGTTTTGGATAATTGTCACAGCCTAATTTTTTGAGCACTCTTAAAAAAACTATAAATGGTTCATTAGAGGTACTTTTGAAGCCAAAAATGCTAATACAAGTCACATGGAACTCCTAAAAGAAACTTGGCACAGAGCAGGGAGTGAACTTGCTGCTGGAAATAGCAGATTAAACAAAAACTCAATCAATGTGGCTATAACTGAAGCATACGTACATAGACACCAAGACTTCTATGGTAAACACTGAAGCTCTAGTTTTCTCTTTCTGCAGGAATTTTACATGCTTTTATAAATGCCTCTGTTTAACTTATTTCATGATCAATTTGACTACAATGCCTTTCTATGTCCAAGAATGAAATGAGCACTTCATGACTTTTAGAACACCAGGCCAGGAGCCACAGCAAACAATATCAGTCTCTGCCTTCGACTTCTATCTTTGTTGACGCAAATGCTTTTGTCCTACAACTGAAAGAAAACTGTTAAGATATTTTACGATGACTACCAGCATGTCTGCTTCATGGTAAATTTTCCCCTGAGATGTGTTTAAGAAAAATTTGGAAGTGGTACTTGTTATTTCTTTGTTGAATTTCATTATTCTGTATTCCAAATACCATTCAGTATTAGTCAAAACCCAACATTTATGTGATGTAAATGTTATCACATTCTCTGCAGTGGTTGTTCCTTCTTGGTATTTTAAAAATAATGTTTTCCCATTTACATGACTTCAATTAAATCCTAAATAATAAAATCATCCTTGGCTGAGGATAGAATGGCAAAAATTCCTATAATCACACAGAACTATACATTTTATATGGCACGCCTGATTGTGTTTTTTAAGGAATAAAATGTTCTGAGGCTCTTTATTTTGAGACTGAGCCAGAGGGAAGCATGGTCCAAGGAATCCAGAAAGAATGAAATCTACAATGCTTAATCAGCTTCAAGTCTGTTCACCAGCATTGCAGCTCACTTGAAAAAAAAATGAACCCTGATTTCAGGAGCATTGAACTCATTTACACAAGTTCAGTCAAAACAACTGCTTAATTCAGTGGCCATCACAGTGAAGTCATTTATTTGACTGGGCAAGAAAAGTAGAGTTTGAACCAAAAGGTGTCAGCAAACTGGGTTTCTAGTTCCAGTTGTCACTACCAGTTGTGTGGTCTTGGGAAAAGCATGTCACTTCTCTGTGCTTCCATTTCCATGAAATGATAGGAATAACATTCAATTATCACTAATGTCTCCCCTACCTGGAAAATTCAATAAGTCATTTAAAGCAGTTGTTCTGCTGGCATAAAAGGCAACTCATGTGGAGGCTGGGAGGTATGGCTTAGTGGTGGAATAATTTCCTGGCATACATAAGGCCCCAGGTTCAATGACCAGCACAGTCAAAAGTGAACAAATAATAGGTAACTCTGGAAAGAATATGAATGGACTTCTGAGATTTTCCTCTACTGCTCCTTGTATGAAATGATTAACTCAACCCAGACAGCCCATTCATGGGTTGGCACCTTTACAACATCCTTGGGTAAGGGAGAAATGTGACACGCTCTAACCTTAGTAGCCTCTTCTTCTTCCCTGGGTCTTTTGAAAAGATAAATGCAGGATCCTGGGGGTGGAGGAAAATGGGGAAAGGCTCTAAATATCATCTGCCGATC
>PVKS010054264.1:0-10130 GCA_004027875.1 Aplodontia rufa
AAAAAACACTTTGAAAAAAAAGTCAGATCATTAAAATAAAAAAAAAAATAAAACATAGTTCACCCTATTCAAAGCAAAGTAATTGAGTATGATAAATCCTATCCAGGCCCTAGATAGCAAATAAAATAATTAATTATTTAATTAATAATTAAAATAATAAAACAATAAGAGATTTAGGTTAAGATAAAATCAGGTGATGACAGTGGCCCTGTGTACTTCTAGAATACCTCTAAAATAGCAAATTTTAAAAAAATACCAAAAATGAATGAAATCCTGTGAAACATTAAGAAACAAACAAAAAGGAATATCTCCTAGCACTGTTGGAGAAGAAGAAAAACAGTTAACTCTTTGTGATGAGGAGGGATTTCCACCAACTACAGTACTGACAGTTGGCCTGAGAGGGGCGTCATGGACTTTGCTCCTGGAGCCACAATGCATGAAATGGAAGAGGGCTCCACTCTGCCCAGGATCCTTCACAAGCTCAGAAGTTAGTGGATCTTCAGGTCCCCAAGCAGATCGACAACTTAGGGACATGTGGCAGCTTCCTGAGATAGCCAGTCATACCCAGACCCCCCAGGAGGCAGCTTTCTCCTGGATGGGAGATGAGAGCTCCTCAGGAAGCCAGCTGTAAGGTTGCACAGCACACAGTGGCACATAGCCTGATAAAAAGCCACTTGTCTAGGTAGACTCAAAGAGAAATCATATCCCCCTTGTAAGCCTGAAGCAGTAATAATCATCATGCCGTTAACAATTCTTTCTTTTTCTTTGAAAATAAATGAAATTAGCAAAATGTGAGTTACCTATTGTTCATAAGTCATACTTAGGATCTGGGAATCCCTGTATAGAGAAAATAAGTTAAAGCTGTTATAGTGAATAAGGAAACGTGACGACTACAAAATTCGTGTGAAAGATCTCTCCCCCATTTAAAAAAAAAAATAAGCTTTTGTTTTCTTCAAGAGAGAGGGACAGTGAGAAAGAGAAAGAGAGAAACAATTTTTATTTAGTTTTTCATGTGTCCTTCATTGCTCTGAGTCTTCATTGTGTACGTGGTGCTGGGGTTTGAACTCACATACTCGTGCATGCTGGGCAAGCGCTGTAACCACTGAGCCACCTCTCCAGCCCTTCCTTGTTTTTTTAATGTCTCATTCAGAGAAAACTTCCTCCCTGGGCCCCCCTCAAATGAGGTGTCAAACGCTGGTTGTCACAGCCCAGTTTGGCTCAAGGAAGTTAATAAAATGGTGAGAACACTCCCTTCCCTCCAGTTGAAGTGTTTGCCTGATAGTATTCACACAGCTTGCTCATCCTTAGAAATTTAAGGGGGAGTGCCCCAACCAAGAAAAGAAGGTTGTTGTCTGATTTGGTCAAGATTTTGTAGAAACCAGTAGGTGCCAGAGAGCACACACACTCTGGGGTTTATAGTTTTTAATTGTTATACTTTGGATCTTGAATGTCCCAGAAGGTTCACATGTGGAAGCCTTGGTCCTTTGTCTGTGGTGTTATTGAGAAGCAGTGGGACCTAGAGGAAGTTAGGTCATTGGGGTCACGATGTTAAAGGAGGCCCCAGCCCCTTCCTCTTTCCGTCTTGTTTTCTAGCGGCGGAGAGGTTAAAAATGCCACATTCTTCATCTGCTTGATATACTGCTCTGCCACAGACCCAAAGCAACAGGGCCAAGTGGACATGGACGGAAATCTCTGAAACTGTCAGCCAAAGTAAGCCTATTCATTTATTAAGTTCATGTTCTCAGGTATTTTGTCACAGTGGCCAAAATCTCACTTACACGTTCATATACTACAACTGATCAGAGAAGAATGATGAGTATCCCAGAATCATAAGGACAAAGAAAATTTTACTTTAGATCTGCATTTATTAACACAAAGATTAAATTATTAAACACCCACTAACTACATAAATTAGACTATATTACCAATCTCCTGGTCTAGTTTTAGATATTATTACATAAGCATATGTATTGTATAAACCCCATTGAAAATAATTTAATAACATATAGCTCAAGAGCCTTAAATATTTGGGTGCTTTCAACCATCAATCCCACAATTACCATACGTAAACAATAAAGAGAAGAAGCTATATGCATAAGTCCATACAATGTTAAGTAAACTATGGAAAACAAAAACCAGCCAACTTAGCTGCAAAGAGGAACATGGTTTGCTAAATCACAAATGCTAAAAAAGATATTTGTACCACTAAATGGATTTATTAAGAGTAAATACATTATCAAGAGTAAGCTAGGGGCTGGAGTGGTGGCTCAGCAGTTATTGTACCTGCCTGGCATGCGTTAGGGCACAGGTTTGAACCCCAATACCATGTACACAATGAAGAGTTGGATTAATGAAAGCCACAGGAAAAACTAAATAAAATTGATTCTCTCTCTCTCTCACTGACCCTCTATCTTTTTTTCTCAAAGAGTAAGATAGGAAGAAACACATGTAATAATATTTAAGGAAAAAGGTCAGGGTATAGAAATGTTCAATCTTAACAACTGGGGGAAGACGTCCACTAAAATAAGAATTTAAAAATAAAGTATCCCAAACTCTTGATGGTATTAAGAATGATTTTTTCTTTTTCTCTTTTACTTTTCTGTATTTCCCATTTACCTAAGATGAGCATTTGTAAATTAGTATTAGGAGAATTAATCGAATACTCTCTTTAAAAGAAACTTCTATAATATACCACTTTTTAAAGCAACAACAATTATTGGCTAAGTCATCAAAAAAAAATCTAGAAATATTGTGTTTTCCGTTGGTTCTTCTGTTGCATCATGTAAACTTGCTGCATAATTTGGAAAGATTCAATTCTGTTAAAGAAAAGCAAATTAAGTAGATGTGATGCATAAGCAATTGAAAGTACAGATAGTGAGTTAGGAAATGGCATGTGAGCCACAGGAGAAACTCATAGTATGTGCTAAGTCCAGATAATGAGTAAGTAGATGGCTGCAAGGCACTGGCAGAAGTCGTAGTGTGTGCTAAATCCTGGCAGTAAATCAGAAACCTGAAATGCTAAAAATAAAAAGGAAATGGAATCTATGAGGGCACAAAGGTAGGCATCATTTAGAGCTGGGAAGGGATGAACAGATGAAGTCATGAAACCCTCTACCTACAACTGACAGCTTAGTCATGCCTAGCATTGACTATCCATTGGTCACATCCAGTATGACCTGTTCTGGCTCCGCATGTACTTGCCAAAGAAGTGCAATTAGAAACCATGTCTATTTAGAAGCCAACCGGCAAGCTATAGCTACAGGCTGCCATGCAGCTGTAGACAAAGCAAGGGTGTGTCATCAGCCCCAGGTGCCTTTCCTCTGTGCCTCCTCATGCTCAGACCCACCTCTGGTCAGCTATTTCAGAGAGACAGAACATAGGAAATTCAGTAGCCTGCAAGGTAGTGTGGTCCTTTCTTCTGCTTATAACATAAAACTAACACATAAAATTAACCTTCCCCATCATTTTCCATTATTTGTATTTTAATTTATTTAGTAAACTATAGTGTTACAGTTTACATCTTAAATGTTCCCCAGAGACCCTCAGACTAAAGGCTTGGTCATCAGCATGTGGCAGTATTGGCAGGCAGGAGAACTTTTAGGAGGTAGAGCCTAGTGGAAGGAGTTTGTTCACTGGAGGCATGCCCTTGAAGGGGATATTGGAACCTCCCTCTCTCTTTGCTTCCTGGCTGTGGCAAGGCCAGCCACTAAGCCCCACCATGTACTTCTGGCCATGGTATCCTGCCTCAACATAAGCCCCCAAAACAACACAGCCAACCAGCCATGGACAGAAACCTCTGGCCCTGTGAGTCAAAATAAATCCTTCCTTCATAAAATTACCTCAGGTATTTTGTCCCAGCAATGGAAAGCTGACACAGAGGGATTCAAGCATTTAGTTTAGTCTGTGCACCTTTTGTTGTATGAATTCTGAGATAGCATGCTTAGTAGTTACTTGCACTAGGGTTACTGGGGTTCTTCCCTTTACAACATATGCAATGGGAAAATGTTCTTTTCTTTCTCCAAATGGTGGTTAAGACAGGTTAGGATTCTTTTTCTTTTTCTTTCTTCTTTCTTTCTTTCTTTCTTTTTTTTCCTGTGCTGAGGATCAAACTCAGGGCTTCATGCATGCTGGGCTTTACCACTGAGCTCCCTGTTAGCCCCAGACTGGGGCTAAATAAAAAAGAAATAAATATTTTGTTCAGAACAATCCTTTATAGGGGACTTCAATTAGATAGGAGAGGACTTTGGAACACAGAAGGCGGAACATTGAGGAAAAAGAGCGTATCTGCAGATGGAATTATAGGGAAACCTAAAGATTGCCCCACTTGGGAGGGCAGGAGGGCTCATTTCTCAGTTTATCCTCTAACATTGTGCAATTTTGTCCTTGGACAGAATTTAGAAAGATGAAAAGTGAAATTATTCAGTAAACACATCACTGATCAGCTGAATATTTTATGAGAAATAATTCTGGATCCACGGCTCCCCCATTCCAATGCATTCCATTGTCATTATTCTTTTCAAAATCCCTCAAGCTTATCAGGATTTAGTAGTACAAAGAAGAAATGCATCATCCCTCTCCTCTTTCCTGCTGTGACTATAAAATACACATCCTTGACCATGACCATGGGTACGTGAAGAGAATGTCAGAACGGAAGAGCATTTATGTGCTTTGAACCCACTCAGCAGGTCTTCCTCTATCCAGATGGACTCTGTTGAATATCCACCACACTTAATAACTTTCCCTGTATTAGAAAACAACACAGAAAAATCCCCGAAGCTCCAAATGTATTGCAAGTCTGCTACTAAATTCCTTGTATAAGGCACTCCTGGAATTGGGAGGGAGGTGGTCCTGGCTGACTTTCTTGTACATTGTATCTGCTTACAGCTTGGTTAATTGCCAGACAGTCATCAATTTCCATCAATGGTGGTGCATTTTGCATAATATAATAGAAGCCTTCTTCTCCCAAATACTGGTAAATTAAGGGGCAAGGCTTTTTAAGTAGTGAATCTGTCAAAAACAGTAAACCATCGGGTACTTTCACTTTTACCACCAAATACTTATTTTTCACAATAAGGGATTTCTATCCTTTAGAAGCATTTTTGCTGAGTGGAGTTCACATTGTTTTTAGGAGAAGCCAGTTTCTGAATGCAACTTGTGTGATAACTAGGTCTAGTTTTTAAACAGGGAATGCGGCAAGTGTTTTGAGAACTGAGAGCACTAACAAAGCAATCTGCAATGATATCTTTGGCTTTTAATGATTTTCCAATAGACTTGTGTACCTCTCAATACATGGACTAGCAGCTTCTCCATCACCTGAAAGCTAATTAAAAGTGCAGGATCCAGGCCCAACCCCAAACCTACTGAATCAGTATTCACCTATAACAAAATCTTTGGGTGGCCTGTGTGCATATTAAAATTTTAGCACTATTGATCTGTCCTATTCACTATCTGAATAGTAACATTTTTTAAAAGAGAGACAGAGAGAGGGAAAGAGAGAGAAAGAAAGAGAATCAATTTTTATTTAGTTTTTCATGTGGCTTTCGTTGCTTTGACACTTTGTTGTGTAGGTGGTCCTGGGATTTGAACTCATGTCCTCACACACATGGGGGAAGCGCAATAACTGTGGCTCCACCCTTCAGTAACATTTTTAAAAGAGATCCAACCTTTCTTTCTGCCCTTATGCTTTACAGTATTATATGCAATGTAACTACGTAAAGTAATTATGAAAGTACAACTGGGAGAAACAAGTTTGGCACAACACACAACTTCTCTAAGCATTCAACTTATGAGAGCAGGAGCAAATGAGTATAAGATTAGCTATAGAGTAGGACATAGTGTAGGATTAATGTAGGGAAGGATGTTCACACTGTGGCATCACTCAGATGTTTTAAAGCAGGAGAGAGCATTTATGAATCCAATGAGTAGCTTAGTGTAGGCCCTTTAAAAGAACCAGTCCTATGATAGTAATTGATACTTATTGATGACTCCTCATGAATTGTATTTAACCCTAATGACATCACAGGAGGGCATTTCAGATAGGCATTGCCCTATTAATCAAATATCTTCAGTTTTCCCCCTTCCAGACACTTGCAGGATCACCCTTTTTGGCCTGCTTGTGGCCTGATGGCATGTGTTAGTCAGCTTTCTGTTGCTGTATCAAAATACCCAAGAAATCAATTTCAAAAAAGGAAAGGTTTATTTTGGCTTATAGATTTGGAGATGTGAAACCATGGTCAATTGACCCTGTTGCTTTTGGAAGCACGTGATGATGGGAGCACGTGGCAGAGCAAGCTACTTACCTCATGGCAGTGGGGAATGAGAAAAGAGAGAAGTAGAGAAGTAGTGACGGGTATTCCACAGTCCCCTTCAAAGGTACACCCCCTGTGACGTAAGACCTTGCATTAGGTTGCGCCTCTTAAAATATCCGCAGCCTCCCAATAGCAGCAAGCTGAGGGCCAAGTCTTTAGCACACAGGCCTTTGGAGAACACTCCATATCCAAACTGTATCAGGCAGGAGGCTCCTCTGACCACAGAGTTTTATGCAGAAGTAACATGCCATTTATAGGCAGGTATTTATTTATTTATGTGGTACTTGGAATTGAACCCCAATGAGCTGGGATTACAGGCATGTGGCACCATTCCCAGCTTAATTTTTAGTGTAAGATTCCTTCCTTTGGCCCAAACACCAGCAACATTAGAGATGTGAACTGCTCAGCCAGCAAGAAAACAACTCTGAGATCTTAAGACCCCAAGATTCTGAGGTTTATGGCAGCAGAACGTCACCCATACTGACGGAGACAGTATCATTACTTTGAGTGTACAGTGAACTGCAATTTGGTTACATTAAAGAATTTATGTGATTAACACTGTGAAACATGGCAAATAATAAATCTTCAGTGGTTCAAATGAGTGTTCTACAAGGAGAGAATCTTTACTAGTCCACAAAGTCTTAACCTGTAATTCTACATTGATGCATTGGGTGAAATTTGGTGGGGACGGGACAGCCTGTGCTTAAGAAAATATTAAACTTTTTGAGGAGATTCTAAGGGCAGCTGCAGAGAGAGGGGAAAGAAGTCTTATATAATTTCTGCTGTTTCTAGTATGGACTTTGCACTTACATAGTTATTGCCTGTGACTACAAAAACAATCTTGAAGTAAAATAAAACAAAATGTAGGAATTAAGATCTAAGAAAATAAACAATAATAGATGCTGGAGGGGCTGTGGAGAGATAGGCATACTTGGTGGAGCTGCAGACTGGTACAGCCCCTCTGGAAAGCAGTGTGGAGAATCATCAAAAAACTAGGGATGAGTCTACCATATGACTCTGCTATTCCACTCCTGGGTATCTTTCCTGGGGATTTAGAATTAGCACGTTATAGTGACACAGCAATATCTATGTTCATAGCAGCACAATTTATTATTGCTAGGCTATGGAAACAACCCAGATGTCCCTCACTGGCTGAATGGATCCAAAAACTGTGGTACATTTATACCATGGAATTTTACACAGCAATTAGAAACAATGATATTGCAGCCTTTGAAGGTAAATGGATGGCTATGGAAGAGATCATGCTGACTAAAATCAGCTTAACCCAGAGAACTAAGGGTCGATTGTCTCCACTCATCTGTGGAGGTGGGGACTAGACCCTGGACAGTGAGAAAGGTGGTCTGTCTATTATCATGTGTTAAATCCAGATAAGATGTAATGCTATACAACATAATCCTTTTTTAGAGATACTGTGGGAAGGGGAAGGGAGGGATAAGGGTGGGTAATTGGGGGGGGGACACTCCTGGGGGTAATTGTAATATCCAGAATCTATACTCTTTTGATATTATTTTGTTAAAAACTTTTATGGTTGTTCAAAAATAAAAAAATTAAAAAAAAGATCTATATAAAGTAAATGTGAAAATTCAAAAAATGTCCTGGCACAGTGGCCCATGCCTGTAATCCCAGCAACTCAGTGGGGTGAGAAAGGATGATGATTAGTTTGAGGCCAGCCTCAGCAACTTAGCAAGGCCCTAAGCAACTTAGTGAGACTTTGTCTCAAAAAACAAAAAACAAAACAAAAAAAAAACAACCAAGAGTTGAAAATGAGGCTCAGAGGTAAATCACCCCTGGGTTCAATATCAGCACAAAAAAAAATGTGCAAAACAAAAATCTAAGAGACTGGAAGGTGAAGGGAGGAAGATTGCAATCGAGGTCTGCATAACAAGGGCAGCAGTGTGACCAGTCCTCCTAGAGGCAGAGTCTGAGAACCAGCTGAGCTTTGAGAGCTGTCATCGTGGCTGACACCCTGACTCAACTGCATGAGTGACTCAGCCAGAGCCTTTCAGCAAAGCTGCTCTCAGACACCTGCCTTTCAGAAACTGTGTGAGAAAAATAAGTATTTGTCACTTTAAACTACTAAGTTTCAGGTAATTTATAAAGAAGAAAGAGATGATAAACACACACGTCTGGAGCTATTTTTATAAAAGCAGATAAATTGCTAGAGATTAGATGTGGAATGTCCCCCAAAGGCCCATGTGTTAAGGCTAGGTCCCCAGCCTGTGGAGCTACTAAGACGTGGTGGAACCACAAGAGGTGGGGCTGGTGCAAGGCTTTAGGTCATCAGGACATTCCCTGCAAGGGGATCGTGGGACACTGGTCTTTTCTCTCTTGTTCTCCCTTTGTTTCCTGGCCACTGTGAGGTGAGCAGCTTGGTCCTCCCCATGCTCCCCACCATGGTACACTGTCTCACCATAGACCCGAAGGCAACAAGGCCAAATGAATGGAGGTGGAAAGCTCTGAAACTATGGGCCAAAGTATACCTTTCTTCCTCATAAATTGATTATTTCGGGCATTTGTTACAGTAACAGAAAGCTGACTAACACATAAAATCACATGTACAGGTTACTGAAAAGGAAGAGTTGTGTTCTAAGGGGACCCTCCTGTTTAAGACTAAGGTGATCTGAAAGCGTGAAATTCCCAAAGAAGTTCTGTGAGAATATCTTACTCTTGAGTCTAGAGTGAGTGAACTCTGGGAACTATTCTTTATTTAAGACCTACCAAATAGAGCTGCCCTTCACTGCTGCAAAGACATCGAAGGACTCTTCAACACACAATTGAGCCCATATCCCAACTCAGCTTGCTGGAACTGGCTCACACTAACTTGTGAGAGAAGGGTATTAAATTTTCAGGAAATTTGCATGCTGGTTGTTAAATGAAATCATGAATTTACTATTAAAAATTTAATTATAACATGTAGCAATGAATCCCTTCAATGTGTAAGACTGTGTTGAACCAATAAAAAATTTAATTACATACAAAAGAATAAATCACAGTTAAAAAGGCAATAACTTCTCAAAATGCACAATATCCTCTTTTTTTTACTACCTTACACAATCATGTATTTCTGAGGTTATTCTGTGTGTACTGAATCTATATAATGTAAATGATACTTTTCAGTATGAAAAGAACCAAACAAAATTCTCTTTCCTTTTCTCACACAACAGTTCACACAGAATTCTTCTATAAATCCTGATCACCAAAATGTGTAGTGATTTCTTTGTTTTTTCTTTTTTTAAAGAGAGAGGGATAGTGAGAAAGAGAGAGAGAGAAGGAAAGAGAGAATCAATTTTATTTAGTTTTTCATGTGGCTTTGTTGCTCTAACACTTTGTTGTGTACATGGTGCTGGGGTTTGAACTCACGTACTCGGCAGGCCAGGCAAGTGCCGTAACCGCTGAGCCACTGCTTCAGCCCCTGTAGTGATTTCTTTCTACCAAACACTACTCAATGAATTCTCCAGTGCAAAGTATTATCAACTATTTCAATTCAGTTTTGACTCTACCCCACGCAAAGACAACATTGAGGACTCAGTCCCACAGACTGTCCCCACTTGAGATGCTAGGTGCAAGTAGAAGATTATCACCTAGACTTTTGACCAACTGGCTGTAAATCAGGCTTCCCTTTCTCATATTCACTTAATTTTCTAGAGCAGCCCACTAAACTTAGGGAAGTACTTAGATTTCCTTATTTATCATAAGCAATGTGACAAAGGATCCAGATTAATAGCTAGAGGGAAAAGATTCACAGGGTAAGGTAAAGAAGGAACTCCAAGTTTCTATGACTTGTCCAGGAATGCCCCTCTT
>PVKS010054265.1:0-10128 GCA_004027875.1 Aplodontia rufa
AAAAGAAAGGCCCCCCAAAGCATGGAACAGTGCAAAAAGAAAAAAAAAGAAAAGAAAAAGAAAAAAGAAAGAAAGAAAGAAAAGGCCCCAATGCCAACTCTTAAATTCTATGTAATTTTTGCTTGTTTTAATAAAGCCACTTCACCCATGGTGGGGGGAGGGGGGAGTATATAGGACTGAAGAAACTCCACCCCTTGACCCATTTGAGCATTCTCCTTCCTCTTCCTCTTCACCAAGTACTGTTCCTTTCCTTTGTGCAAAACTCACTGCTGTCCTCCCAGATCCTCCAACACTATTCAAGCACAGTATCACACTATCACCGCCCCCTTGGCCTCTCCAAGGAGGCCAAGCTCCCCCATGTGTCCTCAGTCCCAGCACAGCACCCTAGCCCAGCCAGCATGGTGCAGCTTGGCTAAGTGAGCGCTCACCACTGCTCCCCCTTCCCAAGGCCACACCAACAATGGGCAGGCCACAAGGGGGAGGTGTGTGTAGATATGAATAAGGGACTGTATGATGTGGTTTCTGACCTTTTCCTTATCGCATCAGCCTGAATAATAAAAACTAGTTATAAAAAAAATAGCATGGAAATGCTCAGTGTATTTACATCCAACACGTTAGATTTTTTCCAGAAATACTAAAAGTTCTGCCGTTTCATAAATCATACCATATAAAATGCTTCAGCTTCACTTTTTTTTGTATTTTGACATCAGTAGAATAAAATCTTCCTTTTCGATCACCTAGAACAAAATGAATGCTTTCCACACTTAATTCAGTGCTCCTGAATCACAAACCACATATTATCTGCCAAATACTTTTATCTTACACTCTTTGTGTTCTAGGTCTAGATGGAAACAAAATATTGACTTGAATCAGACTCTCTGTCCTTCAATTATAAGGCACATGACAATCATTAAATATAATTTTGTAAAGCGTACAATAACAAGAGAGCAGTGGTGGAACCCAGAGTAAGTCAGGTGCAGGGTGATAAGTGGAGAGACTGCCCCCAGAAAGCGTAGGTTTAATGCTACTATCCCGGCACAATTACCAATACTGCCACCCTTTACTTTCAGAAGGATACCAGTTTTGGTAAGTTATATTGTCACCCTAAGCATGCAGAAGGAGCATTCCACTCCATGCAGGTCCTGCAGTCTTGGAGCTCATCGTATACACCTTAAGTGTTTGTGGTTTTATTCGTATATAGTTATATATACATCTTCTCTGCCTGACTCTGAGTTTTTACTTCAATTCTGTCTCCAGAGAATAATTAAGACTTTACCAGATAGTACATACTTAACTGTGGTTGAAGGATTAATCCTGAAACATCCACAACACAATGGCCTAGAATTTACCTGATAGGACTACGTTTAAGCAGGAAAGGTACTGAATGATCAGGTGAAAGTCATTTAGATTTGAGTTCCTAAGTTCTATTCCCAAACATGAAAATCATAATTACAAATGAATCTTACAAATTATAAGTCAGAATGTGAGAAGGACCTTAAAATGGTGCTAAGAAAATTCGGTGTTCTAGGGGAAAGTGTGATGCTTTATCATGACTACTTCTGGATGAGTTAAGCTGCTGTACCTCTGTATGTTGGGCCACCTGAGTGAGAGAGCATGGCCAACCATCTCCATTTATACCATGAAGATACAGAAACAGGCTTCTTCCAACAGGTGTTGGGAGCTGTCCCCACATGCCCAAGTGTCAGGAATAACTGTTCCGCACACCGCTTCCCACATCCCAGGCCCCACCTCCCTCCACTCTCCACCTGTTGTTGATCACCTCAGGATGAAATTATGACCCTTACCTAACAACAAATAAACAATAAACTACTTCCAAATAAACCTCCTGAGGTCAAATATGTTTACTTTAGTCCTGTTTCATATCTATACTACTGGAGTGTGGGCTGTAGACACAATTTGTTCTAACACATTCACTGAAGATGTTAAGGACTTGGAAGAACATCTAAACATCTATATTCTTACACATTTACTTAAAATGACTCCTGGGGGCCAACAAGCATACCAGGTCTCCCAGCAGCTGGCTGTGTGTGATGGTAATGAGCAGGCAAGTGCCTGCCAGGTGCCCTGGGCATACCTGGAGTGCCAACAGGTTTTCCTTCCACACAGGTGCATGACCTAGAGCAGTGGCACTTTTTCCAGTTAAATTCCACAGAGTTTAAATCCAAATCAAAAGGCAAATCAGTAATGGACTTATTATCAATGAAAAACTTTTGGCTTTCTTACTTGATGTTTTTGCTGTCGTCATTGTTGATCACAAATTTAACTTTATAGAGCATTATGAACAAAATTAAACACATTAAGCCAAATTGCTGCCTATGTAAATTACTGGTGTTATCTATAAATTATAGAAGAAAGCTATTACAATAAGTCAACATTTTAAATCCTAGGAGCATATAATTATAGATTTGTAGAAAAAGCATTTTGGCATTTAATGAACTTAAAGTAATTAACTTAAAAAAAGGATGTATTCCATTGCATAACGGCTCTACATCAAAAATGTGACTATCAAGCTTTTCTTGCTCTAGTGTTTAAAACTATACTATGAACACAACCTAAGTGTCCATCAGCTAATGAATGGATAAAGGAAATGTGGTCCAGATACACAACAGAAAGAGAATGAGTCACAAAAATGGAGGAAATGCGGCCATTGGCAGCAACGTGGACAAAACTGGAGATCATTACATTAAGTGAAGCAAGCCAGGCACAGAAACACAAGTACCACATCATCCCACTCATGTAGAACATAATGCAGTTGATTTCAGAGCTGAAGTTGTGGCTCAGTGGTAGAGGGTTTGCCTGGCTTGCACAAGGCCCTAGGTTTGATCCCCAGAACTGGGGAGAAAAAAAAGAGTGATCTCATAGAAGTTGAGGGTAGAAAGGTGGTTAACACGGCAGCAGGGAGGGAGGATTGGGAATGCTCAGTCGATGGCTACTAAGCTTTGGTTATATAAGAGCAGGAAGTGCTTCTGTGTTATTGCACAGAACGAATAATAATGTCTATATTCTTAAATATATACAAGAAAGGTTTTGAATGTTCTCACCATGGAGAAATGATAAATGTTTGAAGAGATGGATATTCTTACCCTGATTTTAGCATTACATAATATTATACTTGAAACAAAACATCAGAAAAAAATCACATAAATAGATACAATTATTAAGTTGAAAATAATTTTTTGTTGGTATTGGGTATTGAACCCAGGGGTGCCTTACCACTATGTATGCCATAGCCCTATTCCTTTTATTTTTCTAATTTTGAGATAGGGTCTCCCTAAATTGCCCAAGCTGGCCTCAATCTTGTGATCCTCCTATTTCAGTCTCCTGAGTTGCTGGGATTATGGGTGTATACCACCAACACAGGCTAAACCTTTTTCTTTTCTTTTTTTTTTTTTTTTTTTAAAGAGAGAGGGACAGTGAGAGAGACAGAGAAAGAGAGAAACAACTTTATTTAGTTTTTCGCATGGCCTTAGTTGCTCCAACACTCAGTTGTGTACGTGGTGCTGGGGTTTGAACCCGGGTCCTCATGCTTGCCAGGCAAGCGCCGAAACCACTGAGCCACCACTCCAGCCCCACCTTTTTCTTTTTTTAATTAAAAAATGTTAAGGAAGAATAACATTTGTCATTTGCTGGCAAATGGATGGAACTGGAGGATATTATGCTAAATGAAATAATTCAGTCTTAAAGAACCAAAGGTTGAATGATCTCTCTGATAGGTGGAAGCTAAACTAAAATAAGGAAAAGAACAGAGGAATGGGGGAGAAGGAAGAGGGAGGGAGGATAGGGAGACAATCAACAATGTAGCATACTCTTTACTCCCCTGAGAATCCAAATAATACTTCTGCAATCATTTAATTCTGGGGTTGGGGGGAGAACAGAGGGATAGACAAGAAAATGGAGGAGGAATGAAATAGGGAAAGTTCATGGAAGGAGTAAGACTTAACTTTCTCATGTTCATATATGAACATATAATGAATCTCATCAACATGCATATCAACAGTCACTAAATTAAATAATAAAAAAACTATTAGTGAATAACAGAAAGACCTGTAGAGTAGAGGGAAGAGAATAGTGTGGTGACAATGGGGGAAATGTTGGAGATTGAATTAAAATAAGTCATACTTCACTCTTTTATAAAAATGTCAATGTTTATTCGGTCATCAAGTATATCTAAAAAGAACAGGGGGTGGGAAGAAGGGAAAGAAATGGGAAAATATTGGAAAGTGAGTTAAAACAAGGTAAACTCCAAGCTTTTATAAGTATGTTATTGTATATCCTAGTTCCATGAATGTTAAAAAAAGAAAAACAGGAGTGGGAGACACTGAGGGGAAGGGAAAAAAACTGGAGACTGAATTAGAACAGGTTAAACTCCACGTTTTTATAATTATGCCATTGTATAATCCTACGTCATGGATACCTAAAAAAGGAACCAATACAATTTTTTAAAATGTGGGGGAAAAAGATGTTAAATTTAACCCACAGAATCCAGGAATTTATTAAGGCTACAAAAAACATACACAAATTCTCCTATTCTTACTGTGCCATTTAACTCTAGGATTGATTAGATAAAACATTTATAAATTTATAATTTTCATTTTAAATGCATTATATGTATATATCTTTTTATGTCGTTACTAGAAAGTAGGTAGGATAAGAATTTGGAACATATTTGCATAGTAAATAAAGAGTACTTTAATTGGAAACAGCAGTCCACAATGGAAGGATATCATAAATGTAGCGAAGCAGGAGCTTAATAAAAGCACATTTTTGAAATACTGTCTAGATTCACTTAGTAATTATGCTTTAAATTATAAGTGCATGGGGACAGATTAAACTCAACAAAAATTGGATAATTAAGAAACAAAACTCAACATTAAACACACAGTCAAAAACTTATAAAAATTGTTTCAACATGGCCCTTCCTTCATCAAAGGTGAATGTGTGTGGTGCCTGCACATAAGATGTACCTAGATGCATAAAGCATGATCTGCAGATCAGAGTTCACAGACCAGTGGAGGGACAGACTGCTGGCCAATATAACATATCACAGATATTGGTATAAAAGAGCCATAAAGATGCAGAGAGAAGTTAACCAACTCTGGAGCAGTTAAGCAAGGATTAACAGAAGATCAAGTTTTTGAGTTGGGTACTGAGTAAATGTGAGTCCGCAGGTGTGGATGACTCAGGCCTCAGGAACAAAGAGTAGGAAGACACAGATCCGGCACTGTTATGATACATCTGTGCAACACTGAGAAACTTGTATTAGTTGAAACTTGGTTGAGTTGGGTGAGGGAGCAGGTCTGTAGTTGAAGGGAGGAGAATCGGCTAAGAGGAAATTGTAGAGGCAAGCTGGGACAGGACTGGGAAGGGACTTTGACAACTGTGCCCATGAGTCTGACATTCAGACTGTAGATAGCCCAGAGGCAGCAAAATTACTCAGAAAGACAAATTCAAAAGTGGTGTGGAGAGGCATAGAGCAGGGTGGAGCCCACTACCGACATATGGGGTGGCAATGCCACCATAAGTACCAGGTACCAGGGCCAAAGAGGTTTCTGGTAAAGAGCTGCATACCCAGATAGAGACAGAGATTATCTTTATGTTTTATGCAGGGATACTGGATAAATGATTGTTATGGTTTGGATTCAGAATGTTCCCCAAAGGCTCAAAGGCAGGCTTTGTCCCCAGTGCAACAATGTTTGGACTCAGAGCCTTCAGAACTGATTGTATCAAAGGCTCTAACTTCATAAGTGGATTAAAACTATAGGAGTAACCTAACTGAAGGGAGTAGATGGTTGAGGGTGGGCCCTTGGGGACCATACCCTGTTTCTAGTCTATTCTCTCTGCATCTATCTGACCCCACCCTTTTTCCTGTTGCCATGAGCTAAGCAGTTTGCTTCCCTTCACCCTTCCACCATGATGCTGTATCTCATCTCAGGCCCAAAGCAATGGAGCCAGCTGATCATAGACTGAAACATCTGAAACCACTAGGCAAAATAAATCTTTTCTTCTCTTAAGTTGTTTTTCTCAGTTATTCTGTCACAGCAACAGAAAGCTGACTAACACAATGGTGAGACCCAGACTCAAGACAAAAGAACACTGTGTGTTTATGGAAGCAAGAAAAATAGAATGCAAATGGCAAAATTAGGTTTGGACATTCTGAATTAAGGTATCTAGAGAATCTTCTGAATAAGATGGACGATAAGGCAGAGCAGTTCCACTAGGACCACTGTGGAGGAGGATCCTACAGCCAGGTATCTACTGGGCACTGTGTTTTACCCCCAGAGGCCAAGATCAGATAGAGCAAGAACCTGTGTGCAAGATATATCCACGGAAGAGAGGACGGAAGGTCAAGATCCTAGAAGATAGGACTGGGGATGTAGTTCTATGGTAGAGCACTTTGCGGACCTTGAGTTTGATCCCTAGTAACACACATACACACACAAGTTTCCATAAGATGAAGATAAATTTGTGAAATTCAAGGGCAATAGCAGGGTGACAAAAAAGCAAGGGACCTGGTAATCCTGGAATGGAGCAGGAGCATGAATCACAGGCAGCAGCCGAGCAGTGAGTTCAAAGACGGGGGCTCATATGGCTACGTATCTCCAGCACATCAACCCTTCTAGACGAGGCTCGGAGTCCCTAAATCACTAGGATATGTAGTATCTCTTTGTATTTTGGCACTAAGAATATACTTGTTTTCATTATTGTAATCTCTTCAAATAGTCTATAAATTCCTACAGGAAAGATATTACATTTTATAAATTTTCTGTGATCTTCTTATTGTCCCCCACAGTATAAGGCATAAAGAAGGATCACAACGAACACTTGCTAAATGGAAGAAAACAAGCTATGTTTCAGGAGGTCCAAAAGTTCTTCATCATAAATACAAGGGAATTTTGTCCTTCTAAAACAAATAAACCATATATCCCTCTCACAAAGGAGTATTACTTATATTGGTAAAGGAATAAAGTTTTGACTTTTGGGTTTATAAAAAGATCTCATCCGTCCCCAGCTATGTGCTCTGTACCATACCATATCCATTTCCATATGGCCATACCAAACTGAAATTTGAGCCTTTCTAATGCACAGACTTGCCATGTTCCCATCCGCAATTTCTAAAAGGAGGTTTTATATTTCACATTTTGAAAATTGCTTACACACACAAAATAGTAACTATGTTAGGTGATGGATATGGTAATTAGCTTGGTTGTGGTATTCAGTTCACAATTTGTATATTAAAAACATCACATTACACACAAAGGCATACATTTTTACTTGTCATTTATACCTCAATGAAGCTGGAAAAAAGGGGGGAGATCAAGATTTTAAAAATTACTTCTACAAAGCCCCTTGGTTTTTCCACTTGTGAGTTAATCAGTCTTACTAAGCAAATCTTACCCCTACTCCTCACATAAGCACAGGCTGCCCTTAAAGATTAGTAAGTAGCTCTCTGAATTCCTTCATCATCATAGGATTAGCACCACACAAAGAGGAAAGGCTCAAGTGTTGAAGAAACCTGTGCTGTTTAACAAAAACATTGCTGATACATGTTAAACTATTTTTTTTTTCTGGAACCAATGGCAAACTTCTATTCCACAAAAGCCGAAGAAATAAGTCCACTCAATGTACTGCTGAAACTGCCAGGAAGAACCTTTCCCTTAGAACCTCTGGCCAGAACCCTACCAACAGCAAGGATTTACTACTCTAGTTCCAGCACACGCCCAGCCAGGAGTAAGGAGTAAAAGAAGGAGTAAAAGAGGTGACACACTGGAGGCTGGCAGACAGGCAGGGAAGGGCAAAGAGCCAAGCTTCCACCATGAAGGGAAAAAATTGCCAGGACAGCCTGTCACCAACAATGCATACACACTGGAAGTCTCTAGTCACCCTCCAGGCGCACCAAAAGACGGCCACTTAAAAGGTTGTTTGACTCCAATTCCTGGACTCTAATTTGCAAACCTGACCCATCAGATATGCTTGTTCTGCCCAGTTAGTAATAAGACACCTGTAGACCAATAATTCTCAATCCTAACTGCACATTAGTTACATATGGAACGTTTTTCCTTTCTTTGCTTTGGGTTTTTTTTTTTTATTTTGCTTTGTTTTTTGTTTTTATTTTTTGGTACAGGGATTGAATGCAGGGTCACAAACCACTGCACCACATTCCCTCAGTCCACTTTTTTATGTTTTATTTTGAGACAAGGTCTCACTAAGTCCTTAGATCCTCACTAATTTGCTGAGGTTGGTCTCCAACTTGCAATTCTCCTGTCTCAGCCTCACAAAGCACTGGGATTACAGTTGTGTACCCATCGCA
Source organism: Aplodontia rufa (assembly GCA_004027875.1). Classification (NCBI taxonomy): domain Eukaryota; kingdom Metazoa; phylum Chordata; class Mammalia; order Rodentia; family Aplodontiidae; genus Aplodontia; species Aplodontia rufa. The sequence goes on from PVKS010054265.1 coordinate 8,330, forward strand.
CCTGGAACAACGGAATATTTTGAAACTATCAATGCCCTGGGCTTCAACCAGACCAATTAGATCAGTCTAGGCAGGAAATAGTACAAATACATCATCAAGTTTCAAGGGATGCAATTTACTATAGCTAAACTATGGAACCAACCCAGATGCCCCTCACTTGAAGAGTGGATTCAAATCTGTGGTACATATATACAATGGAATTCTACTTGGCTATTAGAGAACGATATGGCATTTGCAGCCAATGGATGGAGATGGAAAAAAACTATGCTAAGTGAAATATCCCAAACTCAGAGACTCAAGGACTGAATGTTTTCTCTCATTTGTGGAAGCTAGAATACAATCAGAAATAGTATGATAGAGGACCAAACTAATAATTAACCTCAACATGTATGAAATTTTACACGAGCAGGAGGAACCTTGCCTATGATGCTGGGGGACGAAGGAAGGGTGGCAGGGAGGTGGGGAGGGGATAGGAAGGATATCAAGGAGGATGGAAGGAGGGAATGTAGGGGATTCGACCTAGTGGGGAACCTTCGATTTCTATGAGAAGTTCAATTAACATGGGGTTAAATAGGGGGAAACATGGAAGCATTGGGAACTCAAGTGGGGGAACCATGGAATGGCATCAACCTCAGCTTGCTCTGTCATTATACATTTGTTATTGATTGTATGACAATGACTCCCTCCTAATGTAAGTACATTTTTAACTAGTAAAAAATGAATCCTGGGAGAGGAGGATGGCGGTTATCCCAGCGACAATGACCCCGTGAAGCTCCCGAGAGTCAGCACAGGCTGCGCATCAGCACATAGATTTCCACGGTAGGACGATTTTCCCGGAACGGGCAGGCATTGCCTCCTGCTAGTTCTTTGACCCCAAAGGGAAAGTGAAGAGCATTAACCAAAAAAACAAAAACAAAACAAGGAAGCTGCTGCCAAACGCGGGGCCACCCCCACACCCGGTGGGAGTGGAACTTCCTCACGGGGGTCCAAGCTACCCCTGATCAGATCCCTAATCTGGCCTCCAACTCCCTAATTGGACCGCTCTTCATATATATATGAACTCAGATTTAAGTCCAGATATTTTTCTGCTCAATAGCTAATTTACACCGGCTCCTGCGAGCTGCGCCAGCAGCTGCAAGCTTGCCGGGGGGCGGGGCGACCTGCCCAACGAAACACGGTGACGGTGACGACCTTTCTGCACCGGCCCACTGTGAACTCTTGGTTTTGACTGCTCTCCATATATATGAACTCGGATTTAAGTCCAGATATTTTTTCAGCTCAACAGCTAATTTACACCGGGTCTTGCGAGCTGCAGGAGCAGCGGCACACTTGCCGGGGGGCGGGGTGACCTGCCCAGCTAAACACGCTGTCGGCCTCTCCCCGCAGCGCCGGGCAAAGGTTTGCAACCTGAAACGGAGGAAGGGTCTGAATTTCATGACCAAGCACCACTGCGAACTGACTGCTCATTGCTTTGCCTAGTCTTGCAGAAAGCGCTGGGGAGAGATTGCTATCAATCTAGTCAGCGGCCCGTCGCCATTGTGACGTGTCCCTGAGGGCAGGGCGAGTCTTCCACCCCTAGCCCCTGCGTGTAACCGCCGCAAGAAGCTTTGAATATATGGGGCAGCCTGGGTTTCAATTAAGCCTCTGAGCTCCTCACATAACCAAGGCTGTGGAGTCCTGGGCACCTCAAGCAGGTCCCCTTCTAGTGCTTGTAAGGGAGAATCACAAAACTCTAGAAAGACCTGGCCCTTTCCCTGAGGTCCTTAGCCAACAGCACTAAACAGCTCCTGAGCCCTCTG
>PVKS010054266.1:0-10125 GCA_004027875.1 Aplodontia rufa
TTCAGTACGGATGATGAGAAAAATCACTATTCACTAAAGTGTAAATTCATTCAACTTTTATCATAATTGAAATTAAGGAAACATCCTTTGTTTAAAAATAGTCTTTAATTCAGATTTTTCATTCATTCCAGTATAATCTTAGGTTTTAGTCTGCACTGACCTAATTTATAAGGCATAAATGAGATTTATGTTACCAAGTAGAAATTATTTCATTCTGTAAAATATGATAAGTGAGTTGACATTTATAGAGAGAAACACTTGTATTTGTAATGACTATGAATCAGCGTTTCTGGACTCTTGAGTTTTACCTGCTTTGGTGCTAAAGAATTTCTTTTTATATCTTAAACATTCATAATAATTTTTCAGTTACTTATAATTAAAAAGCTTCATGATATAGACTCCATGAAGTCTTCACATTCACTAAATATTAGATCCTGAAGAGGAAAGGGGTGATTCTTCACAATCCGTTGTATGTAGTATTTAAAGATTATAGTTTTTCAAGTTTTATCTAGTTGTCTCATACTCATGACCTTTAGAATATTATTAATGATGTGCTTACTTGCTTGTTAAAGTGTTCTTAAATAATTTGAAGAGATAAAAATACAATATTATCTTCTGTGTTGACTTTTTGTAAAATAATCACACCCAAAAAAAAAACCAGTAAACAATGAATATGTTAGAAAAATTTTGTTTTCTCTAAAAAATTAACTGGGTATTTTAATGGTGGTTCACATCAGAAGATGAAAGCATCAACCTTTGTCAGATTGTGTTTCAGAGCACAGAATACTCTGTAAAATGCCTTATTTTGTTTTGTATGTGTGACACAGATGTTTTCACCTCCAAATAGGGATAGCAAGCACATAAAAGGAGATTAAGCTTGTTCCCAAAGTGTATGTGTGGCATAATAGACTACTGGAGAGGATTTTGAAATCAGCTAGCTTTAATAAGCTAAAAAGCAGCAATAGTAGCAATGCAGAAAGTATATTGGTAGATTAAATGCCCTTGCTTCTTTTTTTAATTAAACTCTTTATTTAGAGTGTCAAAGATTTCCATATAAAAGTAAGAAGAAATAGAGATCCCATATGCCCTTTAACCTAGTTTCACCCAGCAGTACCTTAATATCGCAAGTAGTAACTTGACTCTTATGTTTTAGAAATGCTCTTTGAGTCTGTCCAAATGACATTATTTCTTTCATTCAGTGCGTAAATTTTATTCTGAATATAGGACAACTGTTCATAATTATACATATAGAATTATCTTTGAAACTAACCTAGTATGCTCTTTGCTTTTCTGGGTAATTTCATTTTGAAGAATTTTATTGAAATCCTTATCAAAATAGTATCCCTTTTTTTTTTAACAGAGGGACAGTGAGAGAGAGAGAAAAAGAGAGATAATCAATTTTATTTAGTTTTTCATGTGGCCCTTGTTGCTTCGACAGTTCATTGTGCACATGGTGCTGGGGTACGAACCCGTGTCCTTGCACTTGCCTGGCAAGCACTGTAACTGTGGAGCTACCACTCCAGCCCCTAGTATAAAGATTTTATTGTTAAAATCTTTGAATAATTTTGGTCACCGTATTTTAATAACAAATTTCCTTGGAACTAATGCAGCTATTTGTTGGGAAAGAAAATATGTTTCGTATTTAGCAAGCACAACAGTTATTTTATATATTAGATTAATTGTTCTCAAATTTTACTATATGTAAGGAATCACCTAGGGAGCTGATTGAAAATGCAGGCCCCTGTGTCTATTCCAGTTGTTCCTCTTCTAGAAGGTCTGGAATGGGACGCAGGGATCTGCATTTGTAATTAAGTACTACAAAAGATTTTGATACAAATAGTTCTGGAACTGCACTTTGAGAAATACATTTTTTAAATAATGAGACTTTGTAACAGTGTCTTGTCAAAGCAATACAATATAGATGTTATTCTCTAATTGAATCTTTTTTTGTTTTCCAGATTTTTGTTCAAATATGAAATTACTGCTTTTCATAATCTTATCATTTAAGCTACTGGAATTTTCATACTTGAACGTTGCAGCTGAGTTAACACCTGTGCTCTGTAATTGAAGTCTTTTTCAAATCCACAGTTAGGAACTCAGGAGATGTAAAGACATCTAACCAGTAAAGAAAAGACACATTCAGAGCCACCCCAAAAGTATCCCTGTCGATAATTGCATTTAATCAAGTAGATTTTTGTATAGTTTGGATTTGTTTTTAATCAAGTTTTTTATTAAGTATTAACAGAAGAATTTTAAAGTAATAAGTTAGGATTAGAGAGGAAGAAAACATTGAACTAAACAAAGAAACTGTAAAGTTGATTTGTTTTAAAAATTTAATGAGTTAAAACAACCTAAGAGGGGGCTGGAGTGGTGGCTCAGTGGTTACAGTGCTTGCCTCACATGCTCGAGGACACAGGTTCATACCCCAGCATCACGTATACAATGAAGTGGTGGAGCAACAAAAGCCAAATGATGAACTAAATAAAATTGATTCTCTCTTTCTCTCTCACTGTCCCACTCTCTCTCTTGAAAAAAAAAAAGACCTAAGAGAATGCCAGCATCCTAAGTCATGAAAAATGAGGTGAGATGGTATGCAATAAATTGTTTTAAAGGTTCAGAAATAGAAATTTTAGAAATATTTGCATCAAAACTATTTTAATTTTATAAATATTTGGATATTCAAGGCAGAAAATTACTTCGTTAGAAAATTCATTTCTATGCAACATCTTATTTCCCAGAGATATAAAAAGAGATTTGTGACAGTTCATTTGATCTTTGAGTAATAATTATTTATGGAAAAGTTAGGTAATTACATATACTTTTATTTAGACTATCTTCTCACCACAATGAAGAAGTCTAGATTTGTTTTCATTCCTTTTCACTTTGCTTGACACGTTCCATTGGCAAATCTTGATGTTTCAGGAAATGTCTTGCCAGAAGCACAGTTGCTCGGTTCTGTACTTGTTTTCTTCATGTCTACGTCAGAAGTTATAGTGATGTATTGTCTTAAAGAACATTCTTATGCTTCCATGGTTTTTAAAAAATCATCTCATTTATAAGGTGATCAGAACAGCAATTCCATCTTACATCCCAGTTTAGAAATTCATTCATAATGAAAGGAGGCAGAGAATGAGGTGGATGATTTTTATTATCTATGAAGATATTTGCATATGCTGGTTACTTAATTTTTAAAAAATGAGTACTTTATTCACCTAAAGATTTTTTACAAACTTGCAAGGCTTAATTTACATCTTATATTGAAATCTTTTCCATTATTTCTTTGCCTGTATTTTCATTTAAAATTGAACTTCAAGTTTACTTAGATTGTCCTGAGCATTTGTTTTTGTTTTCATTTTTTAAAATCAGTAAGGTGAGATGGCCAGCTGAGATTTTATGAATTGATGGACAATTGAATATATAAAGAAGTTTTTAGGTGTTTCTTTTATCTGTTTAATTGCTGTACCCAGAGTTGATAATGAATCTGGAAATAGGCTTTTTCACTGTGAGATTGCAAATTGAAACTTTCTGGAGGGAAATTTTGGAAGTATAATTTAAAGTTCTTCAAAATATACATTTCCTTCAATCCAGCAATTCCATTTCTAGGAATTAATTGGGTTTTTTTTTGTTTATTTGTTTTGTTTTTAGTACTGGGGATTGAATCCAGGGGCACTTAACTACTGAACCACATCTCCAGCCCTTTTTTTATTATTATTATTTTTTCTTTTGAGGCTGCACCTCGCTAAGTTGCTGAGGCCGGCTTTGAACTTACGATCTTCCTACCTCAGCCTCCCGAGCCACTGGGATTCAGGTGCACACCTGGCCTAGGAATTGTTCTCTAAATGGTCAAAATATGTGCAACTATTCTTATTTATAAATGATCTCAGTTAACTCTTTATCTATATTACATAAAACCATGCAACATTATAAAATTTACATTTCCAAGTAATGTTTAATGACATGAGAAGTTTGTGATTGTGAAATGGAAAAACATTTGAATAAGTCCATATTATCAGACACTGAAATTATGTCTAATATTTGGTAAGTGAAACCACTGAAGGTAAACATAACAGTTGTCCTTTATTGAAACATTTTCTCCACATTATGCTCTCAGTGGTAGTCACTGTATTAATAGTTGTTAAATTTACATTTCTTTCTTGTGAAGAGTTAACTCTACCAGTTTTTGAGTGCTAGCTACATAAATAAACATAGATTTTGCTAAATTTCTCAGGTGTTTTTATGCCCAGGTGCCCTGTGGTACATGCCAAACTATGGATGTAATAGCATTGAGAATCATGATCTGCCCTTCCCCTAAACATATTATTGTCAATGGTTATTTTCATTTCTGTGGATTTTATTGTACTTTTATTATTGCATACATAACTGTCTTGGCTCCTGTGCTAGCCTGTATGAGCTGAAGCCATGGTTCTTTGTTTTACATGGCAGTTATCACTTCCTCATGTGTAGGGTGCTGTCTGTATAGGATACATAGCGTAGTAATTAAGCAGAGACCGAAATCAGACTGCCTAGGGTCAAAGCTGAGCTGTTTGATTTCAGTCAATTGATTTATTTTTCTGGACCTCATTTTCTTCATTTTTAAAATGAAGTTAACGAAGCTGGAGCAGTGTGGCTCAGCAGTTAGAGCGCTTGTCTGTCATTTGCAGAACCTGGGTTCAAACCCCAGCACCACATACACAACTGAGTGTCAGAGAAACAAAGGCAGATGAAAAAATAAATGAAATTGATTCTCTTTTTTCACTTTCTCTCTCTCTAAAAAAAGAAAATGAAGATAAGGACAGTACCAAATAGGACTACTGTAAGGATTACATGAGGTAATGCGCAAAAGAACTTATTAGCCCATACCTGGTAACAGTAAATTCTCAGTAAGTAATAATAAATAGTAGTATATTGTTCCTGATTTTAAAAGAAGTCAATCAACTTTGGTATAAAAGGTATAAAAAAGATGCTATCTCATTGGCACTTTAGATTTTGCTTATGTTATATTCATTCACTTACTAAATTTTCACCTGCTTTGATAAAGTTGTGAATGATTATCATAAGAACTTAACATTTTTAATTAACCCTCACCATGTTAGTATCTACAGATCTAATAAATTGTTTATTGATAACAAATTTGCCCATCGACTCAACAAATTAGCATTTCCTTGATCACCAAATCCATAGCTGAGAATGTAAATGATTTTTAAAGTGGAAAGTTTATTTTAAAGGGGGGGTTAAATTTTATTATGGAATTTGCTTAAGAAAATTTCATATGAAATATCCTAGCTAGTTCTTATGCCTGAATTAGCAAATGGGATTTCTTGGCAATAATATTGAGCAAATACAGGTACAAAAATTGCTTAGTGATTATAAACTTAGACATTTCATTCATAAGCATCTCAGCCCTAGTGTTTGTTGGATTGTACTAGATGTACAGACTCCCTCTACGAGATGTCTATAACTTTTTGAACAAATTTTACAGTAACAACAATGGCAATGAAGCAAAAATTCTGAGCAACATAGGCATGGAGAGCTTTTGTTTATAAAAGAATAAAGCCATAGAAAATATCATTTTGAGAAGAGCTCTGAAAAGCAAAGAAACCTTTTCTAACAGGAGCTTCTACAAGTCAGTTTGAGTTGTCATCTTTGTTAGGACCTTCCTTTCTCAGCCTAACCTTCAAAAGACTTTGTGTGGAAAATTTTACATTTCTAATATGTTTTGAAAAACTTGAAATATTTAATGTGGTTTGGAAAATGTAACATAACATTTGATGTTTTAAAAAATTTCCTAAACAAATCATGAGCAAATCTTTTTAAAAAACATATAGCCACATCCATCTGTATTATTTATTCTTTTTATGATTTCTCTCCATTTTATTATAAAAAGAAAAATTTTGAAAGGGAGCAATAACAGCAACAAAAAAGCCCATAGATCCACCACTCTGATCCAAACACTGAAGTATAAGTTAGAATATTAGTTTGAAGCAGTTTTTTTAGATTATTAGATTCTTCTTAGTGATCATTTTTAAGTATCTTCCTGATATGTCATGCCATTTTACCATATTTTAACCATTCCTCTGGTATTCCTTCCAATTTTGACCAGTTAAAGGCAGTATTGTGAAGCTGGGAAGGCAGCCTATCCTGCAGGAGGCCTTAGGTTCAGTTTCCAGTACAGCAAAAAGAAGCAAATAGAAGTGATATTGTACTAGACACTCCTTGTATTTAGTATGTTGTTTTTTCCCTCTACTTTTGTATTTTGTCCTTAATATGTAGTTTTATAGGTGGAAATATTTAGAAAGAAATTTAACTCATTAAAGTTAGAATTCTTATTTGTCCTTTATATGTACATTTTCCCTTTTTGTTCATAAATGATATTGGCACAGTGTACACTTACTTTCCTGTTCCAGCTTGTGTCTGTTTTTCATTTGTAAGCATTTTACATTTTTAATAGCAATCTCACTGACCTGTTAGGAACAATACAAATGTGAGATTATAAAGCACCCTGCAATATGTTTGGTCAGGAACATTCAGCCACTGATATTCAATGAGCTTATTCTTCTTTAATTGCAGTGTTGCATCTGATTTCTTGGTTGAATAGCTTTCAGAATCTTGACTTGTGGTGGTAATTTTCTCTTCCTATTTTTTAAGTTTTATTTTATTTTTAACTGACAGATAATAATTGTATATGGGATACTACTGGTGTTTCAATAGATGTGTACATTGTGGAATGATTGGGTTGGAGTAATTAATACATTCAGCATGTCAAATACTTATCATTTCTTTGTGGTTAGGCCATTTAAAATCTACTCTGTTAGCTTTTTTGCATTACATCAGACATTATTATTAATTATAATCATCATGCTGTATGTATCATGATAATTTTCTTATAAAAATAGCAATTAATGCAATCACATTATGAGAAATGATGAAGGAAATGATGCCTCAAATTAGTTATTACAGGTACGATTTTGAAATACTGTATTAGATGATCTAGATTTTCTTTTCTTGCTGTTACTCATATTCTTTCAATAATTTATAACTGAATGTTTATAAATGAATTTTAGCCTAATTGTAAGATTTAGTATTAATTTGTTTTAGATCACACTTGTATCTGAAACAATTTCAAAATAATTACTATTAAATGTCAGTTGATGTATATTTTCCTATAAAAATTGTCTTTTATAAGAATGGGGACTATTTTAGTCTGCTCTCATTATGAAGTAAAAGTTGCTGTAATCTGAATAAATGTAGTAATTTTTAGATAATCCAACATCACCAACAATTCACTTAGAAAGACATTATCTAGCATTGTTTTATAGCTTTTTAGATTTATTTTATTTAAATGATCTATTTACCCTTTTGTTTTCTATGATTTCGTGGTTGAGATAATGGTTATATATTAAATGATTTAATGTTTTATCTTGGCACATATAAATAAGTGTCACTATATCACATTAGAGAAGCAATACATAATCTGAAAGGTTTTTTTAAATATAGGATTTCATTACAAAGAGAATGTAGTTCATGTGACATAGCCTAAATTAAAATATCTGGTTACAGTTGTAAAAAGTCTAATCTATAGAATTTGACATTAAGTATTATTTAAAATTTATCCTGGGATCAGCTCTTCATCTTCTGTTGTTTCAACATACTCGTTATTATGAAGGCTTTCCTCTACTGCTCTCAGTGTCTCCCCTCACACAAATGAAGAGGAATAAGGGCATCTCTGTTAGAAAACTTGTCAGCTCACTTGCCTGAACCTAATACTCTAAATTCAAAAGAAATCTGGATAGTGAACTTTATACCCTTTCTGTTTGGAAGTGTTATGTTAAGACAGAATGTTCTTCCTTTAACTTATATTTGTCAGAAAATGAGAAAATTTCTTTATACAGATAATGGTGGAGACAGAGAGTCATATGTATTTCCTACATTCTAAAAATTATATCTGAAGCAGAAAACTATGACACAGACAGGCAATATATAATTAGGCAATCTACTGTAATTCTTTTAACATTGGGATTTGATGACTAAATTCTATTTATCTAAGCTATATAGTAATCGTACTAATAAAGTTATAGTCACACATCAATTACTATAATTTATGAATGTTTAAAAATGTTTGTCTGGGGCAGGAGCAGTGGCTCAGCAGTTGGAGTGCTTGCTTGGCATGTGCCAGAACCCAGGTTCAAACCCCAGCACCACATACACAACTAAGTGTCTGAGAAACAAAGGCCAGATAAAAAAATAAAATTGACTCTCTTGCTCAGTTGCTCTCTCCTCTAGCTCTGTCTAAAAAAAAATGTTTGTCTGCTTTTGGGGGTTAGAAATAAATTGCTTTTATGCCATTTTTAATTAGCTAAATTAAAACTTTTCCTATTGAAAAATAAACAATAATTTAAACACTTAGAATGAACCTTTGAGCCCCATTTTTTCTTTTCTAGAAACATCTAATGCTTTGATATTTTTATCCACATATCTGAAAAAAGCAAATATTTCTTCCCAGTAGCCTGTTAACAGGCTAAAATTATGTTGAGTGTGTTGAAGCTTTTTGTCCATGGATTGACCATTATGTTATTTTGGGGTCATTCTGGAAGGTGGTAAATGCACATATTGCTCTCCTGGAACATAGTGACCGTGCTGCTGATGGATTACAGGTTTTTGTTCGGCTTCTTGGGGAAAAAATCTGTGTATCTAAATTTTCAAGGGTTCTGAGAAATAACCTAGTATTCTATCAAACATGCCTGACAAATGTCTTTCCTATAAGACATTTGTTCTATAAGAATTTTCAGTCTTTTCACATCTTTTGGTGAAGAAACTATAGGCCCCCCTCTGTTATATGCATGGTCCAATTCCATACTTAGATATGTATTCTGAGCATATCAAGTGTAGTATTAAAGCATTCCTAGTCATCAGGTTGAAAGAAAAGCAGCGAGATTGTAAGAACAGTAACAGTTGTGAAAAGCTGTCAGGAGTGTTCCAGTGAATGACTTGAATATTGCCTGTGTTACCTTCTCAAGACCACTGAAAATATCCTTGTATATTTCACATATTGTTTTTTATCCTTTAGTGCAAGAATTATTTTTACTATTATTTATTATTCATTGGAATAGTCAATTTTTATTCACTATTCACATTTTTCCCATTTAGATTCATAATGAAGCACATTTTGCAGTATACCCTTGAAAATGTATGCTCTTTAAACATGAAGAATTTTTAAAGGTTATTTCAAGACATTTTTAGGGAATCTGTAAGAAAAAATTTATTAGTATTGTGGAGAAATTGGCAGCAGAGAAATTTTGTGGAAATTGAAAGGCACTATAATTGTAGCATCTCTTAAAACAGGTTTCAAGTGCCTTTCCTTAAGGAATAAAATAGAAAGTTGGTGTCTCCTAATAACCCAGTCACTTGCCTTATCAGCTGTGTAAGCTCTGTAGTTCAAAAGCGCAATGTAACATTATGAGATATGCGTTAACCTGTCAGGGTGTTATTGAAAATTTACAGAAAGCATATGTACTGTTTTAAAAGGTGTATGTTATATTCGCTTATAAGCAAAATGAATGAGACATATATTTTTCTCTACTCCCCTGTCCTCCTCCTCTCTGGTTCCCGCTCCCTTTCTGTCTGTTGTGTAGAGTAATCCTTATGCTGATGATTAGACCAACACGTGCCAGGAGTGCTGAAGCAAGCTGGCTTTGTGCCCACATGTGTACAGTGGAGATATTGTGTTGCTCCAGGTTTTGGTGTATTGCCATGTCCTTCTGAGGGAAGGGACAACCCAGTTGAAATACATACTGCAACTCCTGAGGGATTAAGTGTGTTTCCTCTGCTTTATAGTTCAGAATTTTACATTTTCTTTGTTTGGGAGTTCTCAGATTGCTTAATGATTTCTCTAGCCTCCATCCCTACCCATTGTGACCATAACAGCATTTGAAGCTCTGTAGATTTGCCAATTTTATTGCTCAACATATGTTATAACCTTTTTGTTTTTAATGATGGCATTTAATCTCTTCATAGTATTTTAGGGAACTGGTTCAGAGGTCAAACTATTGTCATCATTATTAATGTTTTAAGAAAGCTTGCCTGTTTTGTATTAGGGTTGTGGAGAGATCTGTGAAGATTTATTAATTA
>PVKS010054267.1:0-10131 GCA_004027875.1 Aplodontia rufa
ATATATATATATATATATATATCATATTGTTTTGTTGGAAGCATTTTTGATTGTACAACAACTAAATTTCTTAATAAAAATAAAAAAATTTTTAAAAGAAACAAAACACCTATAATTGAACCTTGTTCCATACAGTTTAATTCACAAATGTTTTATCTTTATAATGTTTAAGCTTGAAAAATTGAAAATGAAAGAATTTGAGGAACAAATCCTATCTTACATAAATGAATACACAACTTAAAAACTGTAACATGTTTGAATTATCTTTGACATAGTAGGTTGTTTTCCACTTGCACTTAATAACATTTTGTACAGAAAACAGAATATCATAAGCTTCCTGGTCCTAACACATCCTATTCATTTATCATATTTCTGTAATTGTAACTTGACAGTTATATCACGTGTTTTATTACTGATTTGCAGCCACATGAGTCCACAGATAATTAAATTCATCAGGTTTTTTTAATATTAAAAAAGTGGCCAAAGAATAAATATGCTTAGATTTTAAATGATTTATGACCACAAAAATCTTCAAATTTATATTTTAAAAGATAAGATTACCTTTACCTACCTTATAAACACTTTTATACATCCCCCATCCTGCTCTGAATTTTTAAAAAATCTATTTTTCTTAACCCATTCACATGGAATTGCTAAGTTATGCCAAATAAAATGAACAAGGTTTTGCTTTGTATATTTACCCGTTTGACACACAAATTGCTGAACTCCAGTTCCTCAGCAAAATCCCCCACCAGGAGGTTATTTGGAGGAAGTATAAAGGAAGGAGACCCCCACTTCTAGCATTCTGTGCAGCCAGCCCTGCGCTGTCTGTGCTGTGAACACTGACACTCAGAGAGTGGCTGTCAACCAGCAGCAGCCGCTGTAAGACCCTTGCTGGGAACACGGAAACTCCAGCCCCAGTCTGGCAGCTTTTAATGCCTTTCAAAAGTTCGGAGACTCTTATATGATTTTAGCAAAGATGCTGAAATGAATTGAGTGCCTAGCAAGGTTTCACAGTGCCCAGCAAATCTTCATGTTTGTTTATTTATTAGTACATGTTAATTGTATGGGCTATTAGGTGTCATTGTGGCATAGCCATACTCGCAGGTAACATTTCGTTCTGCTTTGTTATTTTCTTTGTTTCGCTTGTTGTTCTTTGCCTTGTTTGCCCTTTGCACTGTTATCTTAAAAGGAGTTTCTGACTCCTCCAGGGGGCAGGCAATGCCCACGATGCTGGAGCACCATGGAGAAGTGTCACTCACAGACTCAACTCAGCAGTGCAAACAAAAATGCCCAAAAGCTAGGTCAATTTTTCAAACCAGTTTTAATATTGGAATTGGCTTGCGTTTTCTTTCTAGAAAGTGGCTTAACCAGTTGTAAGATAACTAGTATAGCCATTAAGCAGTGTTTGGCTGCTAAATTAATCTCAGGGGCTAACGATAAGCTTGGATTTTTACCTCCTCTTAGAATCTCTGGACTCTTAAAAATCATTTTGGCTCCTCTGCCCCTTGCTAGGTGCTTCCTACAGACAGCATCCCACGAAGCCTCCCCCTTGCATTGCACGTACAATACAGTAACTTAACCAGTTATGTTTGGTCCTCCCTAGAATGGAGCCTCTGTGATGTTGGGGACTTTGTTTTATTCATAGTTATATCACAAGTACCCAGAGCAGTGTCCAGCACACAGTAGGTACTTAATAGTACCAACTGAAGGAATGAATGAAAACAATTGACAGAGAAATGGAGGTTCTGCAAGCAGGATAGCTGTCTATTCAATGACTTAACTTTCCAAGTATGAAATGCTAGATTAAAATAGATGGACTACAATATTCTTAATTTAGAGAGCTTTTATTAAGAACTTGTAAAATAGCTTTTGATCAGACTGTATTTTATGCTTTTGCACTATCTGTAAATGGAAGACTAAATAAGATGGTATATATTGAATGGACTTGGCAGCAGCTTAGGACACCTTCACATGTACACTGTGGATAGATTAAATTGTCACCTCTGTTCAAATAGCAGGTCAAACTATGAAGATCCATTCGTAAAACCAGAATTTTTACTAAGAAACTTCCTTCCTTTAACATAAGAAGCAAAACTGTATTTCCTTCAATAAAATAAAATTTGAAGTAAGCTTACCCATAACTGAGACAGGTCTTCCCTCTGAAGAATCAAATGTAATGGAATTTTTTATTATAAGAAAAATGACATTTTCTTTTTTTAATTTTTTTAAGAGAGAAGGACAGTGAGAGAGAGAGAGAGAGAGACAGAGAGAATCAATTTTTATTGAGTTTTTCACGTGGCCTTCATTGCTCTGACACTTAGTTGTGTACGTGGGTGCTGGGGTTTGAACCCGTGTACTTGCGCATGCCGGGCAAGTGCCATAATGGCTGAGCCACCACTCCAGCCCCCAAAATGACATTTTCAATGTGAAGTAAATGAACACATTGGTCTCCTGCGTACTCATAGCAATGTTCAATTATCTCTTTCCTATATTGGAGCTGGAAAATTGGTGATCAGAATGTGTGCACAAGCAAAAATTACAAGTGCCATCTCAGTGAAAGGAAATGTTTCCCTAAGTCTTAAAATACTTCTAGGCTTTGTACACTGTGTGTCAGGCCCCCAGCTAGAAACAGATGGCACAGTCAGACTGGGTTAGTGAGATGAGCTTCATGAAGGGACTGCTTTCCAAAGGCATGGGTAGCTAAGGGAAATCAACAGTGAGCAGAAAGGACCCAGGGGCTATCCTAGTGTCAGAAGCAGCCACTTTCACACCTCATCCTAAAGCAGCAAAGGAGGGAAGTAGTTAGCAGGACAGGGAGTGAACTACAGCTAGGATTGCAGGGAGAGCACAGGCAGGAGCTCTGGCCTTCAGAAGAGGACAGCAGCTACTGTCCCCCAGTGCCCTGCCAGAAGGGAGACTGTATAATAAGTGCATTGACTGCATCCTCCGGTGTCAAAGGACAAGAGAGTCAGACTGATACACAGCACAGAGGTCAGCCTAACTGGGCACAGAGCTGAGGGTGGGGGCAGAGAGAGGAAGTGTGAGATGGAGACTATCAGCCACTCACACCCTTTCCAAGTACTTCTACTGCCAAGTATCTACCATCTCATTCATGAACTTCTGTGCCACACAGAAGTTGATTCCAAAGAATCAAGAGGGGGAAAAAAGATATAATCACTTTGTCAGAAACAATATTTGATCATTATGCAAGATTCATCGATTCATTTGCTCAAAGATGTGGTGAAGGTAAGTCTTCTATCTGCCTGAACTCTGTAGAAATGAACTAAAGAAAGAAAAATTAGAAACAAAAGTGTATTTCCTACCAAAGTAGCAAATTGCTAAGATTCTCATATCACAGACGCTAAGAATCATCTACCAAAAAGAGTAAAAATTGGGGCTGGAGCAGTGGCTCAGTAGTTACCGAGCTTGCCTGGCATATGTGAGCCAGCACCATGTACACGACAAAGTGTTGGAGCAACAAAAGCCACATGAAAAACTAAATAAAACTGATTCTTTAAAAAAAAAAAAGAGTGAAGATTTTATTAAATCAATGGACAACCCTAAAAGTGCTATATACGTATTATTGGTTTTCAAATTTCTCTCTGAGTAAGGAGAGGATACAGGGTTGAAATGGGAGGAGGGAAACCAGCTAGTCATAGGACAAATCTATGTGGAGGGACTGGTTCCACCTCAGAGAGATGCAGGTACCGTGTGCAATCTCTATCTTTGTTATCTACGGAGCCCTAAAACTTAAAATATAACACAGAAGAATACTCTGGAGGCAAAAGACAGGAAAAGAGAAGAGGAATCACAGTTGCCTTGGTAGATGACTTGACTTGCCCCCAGCTCGCTTCATAGATGCTGACCAAGGTTAACTGAGTAGTAGTCAATAAGCACCAATGTCTATCTAGCTGCCTATCCCCTCAACACACACACACACACACACAGAGCAGTGATACAGTAAGTAATCTGGTCCATCACTAGGAAGCATTTCTTGAACAAAAGACAATTGCAGAGTTGCAAGAAATGTTCAAGAGTCAAAATATCTGATCTAAAGTCAAAGTCTTCCCAAATGGCGATCTCCATCCCTCTTACTTACTCCTGGGCAAATAAATTTCTGGATAGAATTTCATCCATTTGCAAATGGGTAACAAATGCAAATTCTTCAACAGGCATGGATTTTATTATGTATAGATACTGTTTTTTTTTTAAAAAAAGGAAAAGATTTACAAGCAAATAGCAGATAAATACATTTCAGGAAGCAAGCACAAAAAATACATGAAATTTTCAGAGAAATTCTTCTTCGTACATTCAAAGGAAGTAAAGAAATGATGAACCCTTTAAAATAAATACAAAGTGAGCTAGCAGAGTCAGGAAATAAATCAAAGGCAAGAATAAAACAATAACAGCCATGAAAGCTACACCAGAATAAGAATCAAACAAATAATGCTTAAAAAGAGAGTCAATTACCTATAGACTTTTAAAGATAATTAAAATTCATGGGTAAATAAAAAAAAGAACACAATTTAAAACTAACAGTTACAGAAGCCATAACTGTGAAATGCCCTGGCGTAGATAGCAAAATAAATAGATCTTTTTTAAAAGAGAGAGAGTCCATTTTATTTACTTTTTTATATGGTTTCAGTTTTTCCAATACCTAGGTGTGTATGTAGAGCTGGGATTTGAACACAGGTCCTCACACATGCCAGGCAAATGCTCTACAACTGAACCACCACTCCAGCCCCAAGTAAATCTTTTAAAAACTGAAATCCAGGAAGAAAATATCTTTATGAAAAGTAAAGGAAAATATAAACCTTCCAGTCTAAAGAATTACCATTTTCCAAGAAAACTCAACACTCATTTGTAATGAGAAATGTCACAGAGAATTTATGAAGCTTTCAGTGCTTAAAAATAATTCTATAACTATGAAGTCCAAAGAATAAAAATAAAAATTATAGGGGTAAGGGAGGGAGGATAGAAAGCAAGTCATCTACAAAGAGGAAATGATCAGGTGAACCTCAGACTTTTCCAGAGCAACTATCAATGCCAGGACACAATGGAACAATGTCTTATAGAATTAAGAGGGGAAAAGATGCGAGTCTATAATTTTATACACAATTTGTTCACAGAAGCAAAAAAAAGACATTCAGAATTTAATGCCTTCAGGCCCTGCTTGAAAACTAATCTTCCAATGAAACACTGAATCACTACAAGAAATCCGGAAAGAGGACAGAGGCAAGAGCTGCTGGTGACCTGACTCCATTTAGATCCAGGAGGGATGAGAAGCCCAGGAAACAGGGGTCTGCCTCAGGACCTCTACACCTGATCTTCCTTGCACACCAAGGTTTGCCCTTCGGTTCGGTCAAGTCGACTGAGACTCTCACCTCAGACAGTTGTTCCCTGACAACTGTACCAAAAAGGACTGTCCCCATCCCCCTGCTTTATTTTTTTTTTTAAGATAAAGCAAGTGAGCAAGAGAGAATTGATTTTTTTTTCATTTTAGTTTTTCAGACACTTAGTTGTATATGTAATACTGGGGTTCGAACCAGTGTTCTTGCAAATGCCAGGCAAGCACTCTCCCACTGAGGCACTGCTCTAGTGCCCCCCTGCTTTACTTTTATTCAATTTTTTTATAAAAGAGAGAAGGGCAGTGACAGAGAGAGACAGAGAGAGAGAATCAATTTTTATTGAGATTTTCCCATGGATTTTGTTACTCTGACACTTAGTTGTGTAGTACGTGGGTGCTGGGGTTTGAACCCATGTACTTGTGCATGCTGGGCAAGTGCTGTAACCGCCAAGCCACCACTCCAGCACATTTTTTTAAAATAAATTTTTAGTTTTTCATGTATCTTTCGTTGCTCCAAGACTTTTTTGCATGCGCAGTGCTGGGGTTTGAACTCGCATACTCACGCATGCCAGGCAAGCGCCATAACTGCTGAGCCACCCCTCCAGCCCCTCCAGCCTGTATTTTTATTCTTAATATTTACCACTGTCTGACATTGAACTAGATATGTATTATCTGTCGCCTCTAATTAGTGTTTAACTGTCCACTGTTGTGTTCTTGGTGTTTGGAACTCCGGTGAGGGTAAAAAAGGTACTCTTAAAAAAAAAAATCTGTTGATTGAATAAACAGTTCAAAATTGCAAATGTTTAAAACCTTGACAACATAAAACTAACGACACAACTGTAACAAGTGGTAAATGGAGGGCTAAGGGATATATACTCATTTCCTCAAATTTAAGAGTAAGGAATTAATCCACTAAGTCTTAATCTGACAAATCCTAAAAAAAAAAAAAATCCTTAACCACTTTTAAGAATGGATGAGATATTTTGAATTTTGCGTCTGTGGTCTTCATCACCTTCAGGCTCAGTCTGGATGCTGGCTATTTATGGTTCACACGTGTTCTCTGAGAGTCTGACAAGTAGAGGACAGGTGACCACTGGCAGTGCGAGTAGTTGAAGCTAGACTGGTCAAAGTATTCGGACATGGATGTATAATGTGGCTGAGACTCTTGAGGGTTTGGGGCTATAGGGGCCCTCAAATGGCAATATAACTGCCTGGAGTAGTGGCTCAAAGGTTATGCACTTGCCTGGCATGTGCAAGTACGTGAGTTCAAACCCCAGCACCACATACATAATGGAGCAACAAAGGCCACGTGAAAAACTAAATAAAATTGATCCTCTCTCTCTCTCTCTCTCTCACTGTCCTCTCTTTTAAAAAAAATTGGCAATATAAAGCAATACAAGTTTTTTTGGAGGCTTTGAAATTTCATGGCAAAATTGACAATATTTTATTCACTCCTCCCAGCAATTCCATTTCTGGAAAATAGTATTCAGATTCATTTTCAAGGTTTACAGGGGTGTTCTTTTGTAGCATGGCATATAGGTTTCAATGAAGGTGGGGCTGACTAATTATATTCCCAAAGTAAACACTAAGCAGCTAACTGATACATAAAAGATATGAAAAAGCAAGCGACAGAAGAACGGCATGCATGGAATGACATCACTCATGTAAAGCTGTCACTCATATCAACCTACGTAATCATATGTTTCCAACTCTGCTGTTTGCAGGTAGACTCTGGAAGGATCTTTTCAAGTTGTTCCTGGTAACCACCTGAAGGGACTGAGATTTGAAGGAAAGAATGGAAAATGGGGAGGTTTACTTCATAAACTCCTAGAGCTTTCTCTTTCTAAAAGCCACACATTATCATGCATTCAAGAACTCGGTACACTTTTCTTTTGATGCTGGAGATGGAACCTAGGCTTCCAGCTGGGTGAGCGTGTGGTCTACCACTGAGCTATAGCCCCAGCCTCTTTAAAAGTATGTTTAAACACGTTTCTTTAAAGCTCACAATGTGCTTATAATGCACAAAATACCACATTTAGTGTCATGGGGGGAGGCAGGGTTAGCAAAAATACCAGTTCAACATTACACAGCATCCATAATCACGTAGAGACTACACTGGAATCTCCTTGAAGGCAGGGTCAGGGATAGGTTTGGTCACCATGTATCCAGCATATGGAATATATTTGTACATCCTGCTAAACAAATGCATGGCTGCATGAGCAAATGCAAGCATCTATGCAGGACCTGAACTTAACCGTGATCTCTTGCTCCTACCTCCCTTACTCTTTCATCGGCTAGCTTTGTTCATTTGCAAACCCACTTCAGAGGTTTTACCATCTCTTTTGCTCTGACCTTGAACTCTGGCTAAGTACATGTGAAAAGCAGGCATCTGTCAGCAGGTGGGGAATGTCGTTCCCAGTCTCAGGCTGCCACCAGCTCAGGGCCTGCAGAGATGGCAACATTGTAAGAGTTCCCATGTGGCACTGTGTGCGGGTTTTCCATCCCACACTGTTTTCAAGACTGTTCCAGAGAAGTGTGAGGCAAAGCTTCCAAGTGTGGGATCTAATTAGTAACTATATGTGCTGAAGTGCCTTCTCACAACACATCAGCCCTGTACCCAGCCCACCGAGGAGGACAGCCAAGGACCTGTGTTGCCTGGCATTTAATGTTCTGCACAAAGCAGGACACGCCTCCTGCCTTCTGGGTTTCCAATGATGAGTCTTCTCTGATCTGAAAGTCCTGTAAAGGGCACTTCGGCAAGAAAAGATTTAAATCCAGACATTTAACATCCTCTTTGCTCATTTATCATCACATATTTTTCTTACTTAAGAAGTTCTTGTTTGGGCTGTAGCGGTGGCTCAGCAGTTATGGCGCCTGGCTGGCATGCACAAGGATGCGAGTTCAAACCCCAGCTCTACATACGCAACAAAGTTTCAGGGCAACAAAAGTCACATGAAAAACTAAATAAACTTGATTCTCTCTCTTAAAAAAAAAGGTTTTTGTTTGATCATAACCAATTACCCTAATGAATAAAGTGAATATGTTTTTATTTTCGTTTCATTTCCTTTTGATTGACAACCCAGGGTTATTTGCAATTATCAGATGTTGGCACACAACTAACTGGCTTTTAAAAATCAATAGTCCCCTCACCTTTTGTCTGCTGTTTACTGATGCTTGGTTATGACACATTTTCTATGTCACCTATTTTAAATCTCTTTAGAAGATATGATATTTCCTTTTTATAGTTTCTAAGTTTGGGTGCTTTAAAACACAAATATCATTATGCCCATGTACAAATTTCTTTGGTGTACCTCTGAAGCATTCAGGATGAAATCCTAAGTCCTTGCATGGACTGTCCCGCACTCTGAGATCAACCCTGGTCTCATTCTTCAGCCTCATCTCTAGCCCTTGTTCCCCTCACTCTCTAAGCTCCAACACAGTACCCTTCCTTCAGTTCCTCAAGCTTGCCAAGGTGGCTCCTGCCTCAGGGCCTTAGCACATGCTGCTCCCCCAGCCCAGAATGCTTCCTCCCTTCACTTCTTACCTGGACAACTCCTGCTCACCCTTTAGTTCTCAAATTAAATATCAGCTTCTCACCACACATCTATAATACCAATGTCTTGGGAGGCTGAAGCAGGAGGATCGCAAGTTTGAGACCAACATCAGCAACTTACTTAGATCCTGTCTCCAAATAATTTAAAAAAAGACTGGGATGTAGCTCAGTGGTAGAGCACCCTGGGCTCAAACAGTACCAAAGAAAATCAGCTTTTATAAGACCCTAATCTAACCTATTTCCTCTTCCTGTTAGTTTCTCTGTGTTCTTTCCCTTCATAGCATTTATTACACCTGGCTTACTGGTTTGACATCTACCCCCATTAGACTTTAAACTTCAGATGATGAGAATCATGATTATCTTATTGACTGTTACTAATCTCAACAAATATTTGTTGGTTAAATGCAAAAAATAAAAGACTTGCATTTCATTCTCTCTTCTGATTAATTTATTCACAAATAGAAGTTGGACACAGGAAGTGAGGGGAATTGAGTCCCTAGCTCACTCATATTCAAAGCAGCCTGTGCTCCTGCGGGTGAGACTGGAGGTGAGGATTTGGGTTGCCAGGATGTATGGGACTTGGCACATGGGGGATTTTGTTAGACCCAAGGATGGACAGAAAAGGTTTTATTCTGAAGGGGTAAATTACAAAGCTAATTATATTAAGTACGTGGGGTCAAGTGCAGCCACGTCATTGAAATTTGGGGAGGTTACCTGAAAGGTCAGGAGGACTTCGGAATGTCATGTGAAATGGGAAAAGCCAAAGCTGGGTTGATCAGGGGAGGGGCTGTTGGACCCTGAGAGGGGAGAGGAAGGCTGTTTTTCACAAGGAGTTGGAGGTGTGTGGCAGGCCTCCGCAACAAGCCTCAGCTGGGAGACCAGAACGAAGTGGAAAGTTCTGAGGAAGTGAATTTACACAAGCTGTACACTATTCCACAGCTACAGAGCAGCTAAGTACCAGTCCAGGCAAAACACTGTAAGTGATATTATTAATAGGAGAATATGAAGATGAAAGGTACTGCCCTCTAGCCCTAAACAATGGTGTGATGGGACCTACAGGCAGAGGCCACATTGCCAAGTTTCTGTCCGGTACACCCATGCCTGCTACGGCTTCTGCTGGCTCTCCACAACTACCTGGTAACTTGGGACTGTGTTGCTCTCAGCTGCCCTTTGGACATTGTTTCTGTATAACCTAAAAAAAAAAAAGATATCTTGCTGCCAACCTATT
>PVKS010054268.1:0-10125 GCA_004027875.1 Aplodontia rufa
GGTGTTGGACAAACTGGACTGCCATTTGTAGACAACTGAAGCTGGATCCTTATCTTTCACCCTGCACAAAAATTAAATCAAAATGGATCAAAGACCTGGATATTAAGCCTACAACTCTAAATTTATTAGAAAAAGAAGTCGGGGAAACACTACACCTTATAGGAGTCGGCCGCTTCTTCCTTAATAGAACTCCTATGGCACATGCTGTAAAATCAAAACTAAATGAATGGGATGCAATTAAACTAAAAAGCTTCTGCACAGCTAAAGATCTAGTCGAGAGCATCAACAGAGAACCTACAGAATGGGAGAAAATTTTTGCCTGCTACACCTCGGACAGAGGGCTAATATCCAGAATATATAGGGAACTAAAGAAACTAAAATCCAAATTCGCAAATAATCCAATCGATAAATGGGCTAAAGATCTCAAAAGGAATTCTCTCCTGCGGAAATCCAGAAAGCCCATAAATATATGAGAAAATGCTCTACATCATTAGCTATAAGGGAAATGCAAATCAAAACTTCCGTGAGATACCACCTCACTCCTGTTAGAGTGGCAAAAATGAAGAATACAAACAACGACAGATGCTGGAGGGGCTGTGGGAAAAGAGGAACACTACTACACTGCTGGTGGGACTGCAAACTGGTTCAGCCACTATGGAAAGAAGTATGGAGAATCCTCAAAAAATTAAGGATGGAACCACCTTATGACCCAGCTATCCCACTACTGGGAATTTTCCCAAAAGACTTAGAATCAGCATGTTATAGCAATGTGGCTTCATCAATGTTTATTGCAGCTCAATTTACTATAGCTAGACTATGGAACCAACCCAGATGCCCCTCACTTGACGAGTGGATACAAAAGATTTGGTACATACATACTATGGAATACTATCGGCCATTAGGGAGCATGATATGATGTCTTTTAAAATCAAATGGATGGAGATGGATAGAATTATGCTTAGTGAAGTCTCCCAATCTCAGAGATTCAAGGGCCAAATGGTTTCTCTCATCTGTTGATGCTAACATATTTGGGGAAGCAGTAGGGCTGACGGCTAACCTTGCAAAACTGCAAATTGAATGACTTTCAGATCATTAGGGGGATGGCTCTATAGGATTCTCAGAGGTGCATGGAGGGGGAAGAAGGGGGGGAGGGTATATGAAGAACTCATAGGAGACTGGAAATTGGGAAGATGGGGGAACCATTCCAGAAGCCGATGTCATTCCTCCACAAACTATCCATTTAACGCATGAGTTCTTCTGGGGGAAACTGCAAAAGGTAAAAATCCAAGGTGATTATCCATGATCTGGTTTTCCCCTCAATAACAAAGTTCATATCCACTGATTGATAATGGTTTGATAATGTTTCTCCCTCAACTGTATTTCTATATTCTTCTAATAATAAAAAATAAAAACTGAGAAAAAAAGGATAGGAGGTCTCCTTTTCTGGGGATGAATATCTATATCCTAATTTTTTTTCCTACTGTCTGTCCTCAAACTGCCTTTTGTTCTTCGGCACCTAGGGAATAACCCCAAGAAGCTTTCTAAATCTCTTGAGTTTGTCACACTTACTCTTAAAGCAATGCTGAGTGAAAGGGTGTGACAGGTCTGAGGGGACCTTTGTGTCAGAGTGGACCACTGAGGAGATACATCAGGAAGGAGGAGGTAGAGGAAAGCCAGTGCTGAGTAATGTTACCAATTAAGAGAAGTGGAAGGTCAGAGAGAACCACCCTCCTGGAGGAAGCTCTTTACCACCTGATGAGCTGATTAAAAATCATGCAGCACAAAAGTAAATGTTTACTCCAAGCCAGGTGCTTGGACCATACAGAGCTACATTAAGCATGATTAAGTGGGTTAATTGATTCACCTTTCTTCCACTGTTAGTGGAAAATCTTTTGTGTTTTCCTTCAAACAGCTGGCTCATAAAAAAATAAACTGTTCTGTGAGGATCTTACTTGAGTTTCCTATTTTTTTTGTTCTCAAATTTGTATTAAAATGATAGTAGAGAAAGAGTTTAAAGCATACTGTTGTTCTAGCTGAGTGTTTGGGGGTTTGTTTTTTTGTTTGTTTGTTTTTTGTTTTTTGTTTTTCCAAGGAGAGAAAAAGAGAGAGAGAGAGAGAGGAAGAGAAAGAGAGTTAATTCTACTTTTTTATTTAATTTTATTTTTCCTCCACTTGGTTGTGTATTATGGTGCTGGGGATCAAACCCAGGTCCTGTGTATGCCAGGTAAGTAGTATACTGCTGAGCCACCTCCATAGCCACTGTTTTATCAAAATTAATGGCACTATGTTTTGTGATTTGTTCTCCAGTTTTGAGTGTTTCCTGAAGATGGAATCCTGGCTAAACACTGTGGACTTAACAAGCTGTAAAGTCAACCGAAAGAATGTTTCTAAGGGAGAGCTATAGTAATGCTGATTCTCTCACACAGGTGTTCTTTTTGTAAAATTGTTATTTACTCTTATTTTTATTGGTGCACGTTAATTATATGGAGTGAATGGTAGATTTCCTTGTGCCATATCCATACATCCGTAAAAACATGATCTGACCAATTTCACTCCCCCACCCTCCCCCGATCTGCTTTCTCTACCTTAATGATCTTTCTTCTACTTCCATGGCATCCTTTTTTCCTGTTTTTTTTTCCTCCCTTCTAGCTTCCACAAATGACAGAAAACATCCAATGTTTTTCTGAGTCTGACTTATTTCACCCAACATTATGAGCTTCAGTTCCATCCGTTTTCTTTCAAATGAAGCAGTTGTATTGTTCTTTGCTCCTATATGTTAAAGTGATTCCCTTATTTTTTCTTCTAACAGTTATAAAGTTTCTGGTCTTATACTTAGGTCTTTGGTTCGTTTTGAGTTGACTTTTGTACCGAAAGAAAGAGATACCGTTTCGTTCTTATATGGATAAGCAGTTTTGCAGCAGCATTGGTTAAAGAGGCTGTCTTTTCTCCAAGGTGTGGTTTTGGCACCTTTGTCAAGAAGCAGTGACTGTGACTGAGTGGGTTCATCTCTGTGCCTTCTATTCCATTGGTCCACGTGAATGTTTTCATGATAGAAACATGCTGTTTTTGTTACTATGGCTCTGATATTAGTATAATCCAAAATCAAGTATTACAGTCTCTCCAGCTTTGCTCTGCATTCTCAGGCTTGCTATGGCTATTCTCATAGGTAGCTCTCATTCATAACATAGGCTGTGTTCAACGTGACATGTCAGCCACTGTCAGCTGCTTGCTTCTTTCATTTGTTGCTGTTGGGTTTACTTTCTAGGCATCTTTTTCACACATGTACTAATTCATTCATTTAGAATCATTTGGATAGAAAATATATGAAGGTGTCAGAAATGTTTTCCATCATAGTCAGAATAGAACCCACCCCACTGGCTTACTTTTTCTTTCTCCATTTCTGACTTTCTATCTCTGTGATTCCCTAGAAAATATGTTACTTGACTTTGAAATTCATGGTTAATTCGAAAGTTTTTACAGCTGGTGACTCCCTGTACTTGTTTTGAGGGTGGAATAAGGAATATAAAGGCAGTTTTTAATTATAAGGCATATGAATTAGTATTCTTTTATGTATTCAAGTGCCACACACATAAATCTAGGGTGTTTATTTGGAATAATCTGAGCCTGGTTTCTGAGAATTTGTGAAATTCATGTTCTGTTTGATTATTTGACCCAAAGTATATCCAAAGAATACCATCTTCACCAATATGTATCTTGGAAAATTTGTCATGATCTAATAAGTCTAGAAAACCCTGCATACTCTTTTCCTCTCCTTGGGAATAAGAATTAGCATTAGTAGTTTAGCATTAAGAATTTCTGGAGAAGAGCAGTTATAAATGTCACTGTATATACTATAGCCATCTATATAAAAAAGTTTTTCCTAGGTATAAAACCTATGTCACTGTATTTGAGTTTTGTAGGAACAACATAGGACCCAGAAGAAAGGTCCTTGCCTTGTGGGGGACGGGGAATATTGAACAAATTTTGTTGCTGAATTGTGTGCATTCAGAAATATGTGACAACTAATTCCAACATTAGGTAAAACTATAATGTACTAATAAAAATAAATTTAAAAAAAGAACATAAATTGGCTGGAATTAGGGTAACTAAATAAATTCTTAAAAGTTAATAAAAAAAGAATTGCTGCAGAAGAGCAGCTCATTTACTTTTCACTCAGTGGTAGTTTTCCAAAGTTATTATACTCCAACCACCCAAATCTCTGCTTTTATTCAGAAAATTATTACTTTTTACCCTCTTAAATTAGCTTTTCTTGGAATATAATTGGGAAATGGACCCTTACTTACTATGTCCCAGGAACTGCGACAGGTACTTTGATGTGGAGATAGCTGGGTATTTATTTGGGTACTTTAACAAGGACTGAAACTACTGCTTTAAACAAGAGATATTATTTCTCTCACACAAGGAACTCTAAAATGTCAGTGCAGTGTCAGCCAGTGAAGCGAGTCAGGGCAGCAATCTATGACCAGGTCTCCAAGGGCTCAGCTACTTTCTACTGCATTACTTCATTATTCTTCAAAGTGTCCCCTTCTATGGAGGACTGAAACTGGCTCATCACATCACACCTAAATCCCTTCCTTCAGAAAAGAGACATCCCTGACCAAAGAGAAAACAAAACAGAGGGCAAAGCTTCTGGTGAAGGGTCTGGTAGGTTTTATGTTCATATCCCATTGCCTTTAATTTACTGACATGACCACCCCCAGTGTACAAGAAGTCTGGGAAACATTCTGTTTCTGGAAAGCACTATCCACCTCAAACTTAGGAGGTTCTATTACCTAGAGGAGAGAGAATGAATATAATGACACAGTTAACTTTCTCCACTGTGCTTTTACCTCATTAAATCCTACAATCAAGCACATGAAATAGGTACTTCTGTCTCCAACTTAACAATGAGGAAACTAACATACAGAGAGGGTAAGACTAACATCACATAGTAATTAGTGGCTTTGCCTTAGATAGAAAGCCATCTAATTATACAGTCTGGGTTTTTTTTCTTCTTCTTCTCTTAAGAGAGAGGAATAGTGAGAGAGAGAAAAGAGAGAATCCATTTTATTTAGTTTTTCATGTGGCTTTCCTTGCTCCGACACTTTGATGTGTACATGGTTTTGGGATTCAAACCCTGAACCTTGCATATGCCAGGGAAGCACTGTAATCACTGAGCCACTGCTCCAGCCCCACAGTCTGGGTTCTTAAGTAATACACACAATTGCGATGCTTTCTCAAACCAAATTCCTAGTAGTTTTCACTATTCCTGAACCTATTCCTTTCTAATTTCAAAAATGACATATATTCTAAGTCAGCGTGGAAGAGACTAGTTTCTTCACCCAAATTATGTTCTCCTTTCTTTTTGTGCACATGTCTAAATTCTGTTTCTCAGCCTCTGGTGGGTGTGACCATATGAGGTGTAGCCAATGGAACATGAGGAGATCCAATGTGCACCATCTCCAGGCCTGGCTTGTAGAACCCTCCCATGCTCTTCCTCCATGGCCCTTTCCCGTCTCACTAGCTGAGTGGGAAGTGATACCCAGGACAACTAGAAGGCCATATATCCAAGATACCCAATCTTTGTTCAGCCTGAGTCCTTATTGATTATGTGGATGAGAACTAGTCCCACAATCTGTTTTCCCTTCCAAGCACTGTAATGTTAGCAAAGTACCAACTTTTGTTGTGTTTGATCCATTTCGTATAGTGGTTCACCTACACTGAATAGTATGATCAGTTAACAGGATGGAGTAACAATTGTTAGAATGATATACTTGCCATTCTTTAGTAATGTGACCTTGGACAATTTACTGAATCTCTCTGAGCCTCACTTTTCTCAACTTTAAATACTATTCAATCATAGAGTTGTTGTAAGAAGCCAACTCGTGGTGCTGGAGTGGTAGCTCAGTAGTCCTCAGCGTACACAAGGACATGGGTTCAAACCCCAGCACCACATACACAATGAAGTCTCAGAGCAACGAAAGCCACATGAAAAATTAAGTGAAATCAATTCTCTCTTTTGCTCTCTTACTGTTCCTCTCTCCCTTTAAAAACAATGAAACGGCAAAAAAGTTAATTCGTCTAAGAAGTCCTGTTTCCTGTTGCTTATTCCATTTCAGTGTCTATTTATGTTATGCTTGTTCTAGTTGCTGAGCAGCTTAGAGGATGTATGCCTTCATATTAAGAAAACATTTTTAAAGAAATGTGTCTTGGGTTTCCACCTTTACCTTAGAGAACTTTCAAATTTATCTTTCATTTCTTTAAAAACAACTGAGTAAAATGAGAGAACATCAGTTTTGAAATTAGTTAAGGAACCTCAATAAAAATATCAGTGTGATCATTTACTAGTGGTATCACATCTATAAGACTTAGATTCAGCATTAGTAATTTTGGAATAATAATAGTGTTTTTGTTTTGTTTTTGTTTTTAGAATTGTTAGAGTTCAGTAAACTCCTAAAAGTCTGTGAAGTCTCCTTGCATACCAATGATTTCCTTTTTGTCCCTAAGTAGATTTCCCTATGGAACACTATGTTAGTCAGCTGTCATTGTGACAAAATACCTGAGATAATCAACTTACACGGAGGAAAGACTTATTGTGGCTTCCAGTTTCAGAGCTTTTAGCAGGTGGTCGCTTGCCACAGTTGCCTTCGGGCCTGTAGTTAGGACAGTGTATCATAGCGATAGCATATGATAGAAAAGCTGCTCACCTCATGGAGGCTGGCAAGCAAAAAGAGAGGGAGGAGAGGCAAGGTTTGAAAAATCCCCTTCAAGGTCATGCCCTTCCATGAGGCCCCTCCTTCCAAAGTGTCCCCTGGGACACTCATGTAAGTGAAAATTCCATTCATGATGATCAATCTATTTTAGAACTCCATTAAACAAACAAGTGCACAGAACATGTTCATGGTTTTAATGTGCTTTGAATATTTTAAGAGTGTATACAACCACTGAGTATATTGAGGGAAGATTATTGTCTGATTTTCCTAAGAACTTTACCAAGAGTCAATTTCCATTTTTGGAAAATCATGTGAGACAACAATGCCATTTATGGTATCAGAATGTCACCAAGAGGACACACCTGTATCAATGTACCTGTACATCAGAGTCACAGTGATTCCATGTATTAATGTCAGCTTTGTACTACTTCACTATGTATTCTAGTGTAGTTAATCCAGACATTAACACATTTAAGCATTGTTTATTGCAACTTTTTCTAGGGGAGGAATCAATAATGTAGCTTACTCTTTACTCCCCCGAAAAGCCAAATGATACTTATGCAAACATTTAATTCTGGAAAATGCACAATCTTACATATTTTATCTTTTTATCTGTTATAGGTGTAAATATAGAAGAGTCAAGGGACTGGGGTGTTGGTGATGGGGTGATTCTGGATTAGGATCAGGAACATATATTATTACTACATATCTATGATTGTGCAACTTAACTACTCAATAAAATTTTGAAAAAATAAAAAAATTTAATCTGTATGATTTATCAAATTGGTCAGTTTCTTTGATAGCAATGCTCTAGTTTTGTTCTCTGTGGTCTTTTCATTACTTGCTAAAGAAAATTTACTCACACTAACTCTAGATTTTTCTAAGTACTTCAGAGCCATTTTGTTAAAGGGACAAATGGATAACAATCTTCTCAGAGCTGAACTCAAAGGGGTAGTTTGACTATTGAGCAGCAAAATAAAATAGTGGAAATTCATTTCTTCTGTGCACAATACAATTACCTGTGAAACATCCCTAAAGAAATGAAATTATTAAAGAACTGAAGGTGGAATTTTAAAATTAATTTTCTCTCTTTTTTCTTCATTCTAGAAACCCTCCATAATGCATTCCTGAATATAATGAAGTTTTGCATAAATGACATGCAGCAACCTGATTTAGTGTGAACTAGGGAACCTAGTAATACTTGACTTCTGCACTCTTGCATTTAATTCCTTTATTACTTTCCTTCCTTTCAAAGTGTTCTTTTGCCATTCACTGAGTTTGAATGATGAAAAATCAAAAAACAGCATTTCAGTATTCCCATGTAATTATTTGGTGCTTCCTGATGATCATCCAGTGTTCTCAGTGCTATCATAGAAGTTTCTTAAAGCCTGACACTAGACTAAAACTGATTTCATCCAGGCCTCCACTGATGCCCCTTTAGTTCCTATATCTATAAAATTAATCTGTGTCCTTACTTTCATTCAGACATCCTATACTATTAACTTTTCCATTCCAACAAACTACCCTGAACCCTTGCTCACTTTCATAGGCAACAACTATTAATACTACCGTAAGAATAGATAGTATTTCTCCAATGTTCACAATATGCTGGGACTAGCAAAATGCTTTGTCTGCATCGTCTCATTTAATTCTCTATACTTATGAGATAAGCTTTTTTATTTTTATTCCTATTGTACAGATAAGAAAATGGACAGTGCTTTGATTTGAATGGGTCCCCTCAAAAATTTATGATGAAGTTGAATCCATCTTGTGGTGGTATTAAGAGAGGGTCCTTTTGGGAAGTGGTGAAGTCATAAGGTGCTACCTTAATGAAAGAATTAGTGCCCTAAGAAAGGGTTGGAAGACACCTGCTTAGGTTTTTTTTACCCTTCCTCCTTCCACCATATGAAGATACAGCAAGACCCTCACCAAATATCAACCTGCTGATGCCTTCATCTTAGACTTCCCAGCCTCCAGAGCTGTGAGAAATAATTTTCTATTGTTTACAAATTACTCAGTTGTTTGTTATACCAGCACACATGGATGGATACTGACTGAATAATTCCCAAGCCTTCTTTTCCATCATGCTTTCCTGTCTTTTACTTTCCATACTTGGCGTGCTGAGTCATCTTTCCACAGACCATTACTGCCTGGATTCAGTCTTCAAAAATCACTTCCGTATTCTGTTGATAGACTATGCATAGATCAACAAGTTATCCAATCCAACCCCTATCCAGAGTTGACATCACTCTTCAACTCAAAAATCTACTGTGATAGGTTAAGTGTCAACTTCTTAGTCTGGTATTAAACAACCACCATATTCTGACCCATTCCAGCCTCTCCATTTTTGCCTATTTTATTTACCTATGCATTGCTTCTTATTTAATTTTTTTCCTAGATGGAATGATCTTCCCTCCCACTCACCATACCTGTTATTTCTGCTGTGCACATGTTTCATTCCCCCAAGTCCTGTGATGGCAGGGAACTCATTGTTTCCACCATTGGTCCATCTTTCCCCCTTTCATTATTGCCGTATTGTAGCTCTTTTTAATTTTATGTGCACATCTCTGCAAATCTCAAGGCAGGATCCATACCTTCACCACTGTTTCTTCTCAGAAGCAGAACTAGTAAGTATTCTAGGACTGTTTTTGTGGTGCGTGAAGAAAATGCTGGGAAACAAACTTCAGGAATATTGTGGTTTTCTATAACTTTGCCTTTGATTTTGCTTAAGATAATGGCTATTAATGAATTAATCCCCCTCTCTGTCCTGTTGAAACAGTATGATAGTATTAATCCATCTTAAAATACTATTACGGAATGAAAGTGCCTTGAGTCTAGGGCCTGGAACCAAACAGTATATATAGTGTCTAGTCACTGTTTCCAGGGGCAGAGAGGGCAGCATTAAGGAAGACAAATACAGTAAAATGAGATTTGGCTACAATACAAGGTTAATGTCTCCTCACTTCCCAAAGAGGACTTATCGTTCATCATCACAGATGTTGGAGTTTAGAGCTTTATTCTCTTCCAAATGACAGTGCCTTCCACAAAAGACTAATCCCCGGGGCTGTCTTAATAAGCTAGCTTGTGGGATTTGCCCTGATCCTGACCGATTCTATCAAGGTGCTGACATAAGCCCATCTAATGCAAACAAGGACCCAACCCATGGTGGCACTGATTCTGGAAACTGAAGTCTTGGAGAAGGAGTCTGATTTTCCTTTACACTAATTTCTGTTTTTAGTGAGATGCCCACCTCTTCAGTTTTTTTTTCTCTGCCAAGTACAAATCAGTGTATTTCCAGCATCCCAGAATTTTAACTGCAGTGCCAGCTTCCACTGCTTCTCTTCAATTAATGAGCAGCTATAGAAGAGCTTTACATGGAATAAAAATCTCTAAGGAGGAGATGAACTGCATC
>PVKS010054269.1:0-10123 GCA_004027875.1 Aplodontia rufa
CACTTCTTCTCAATCCTCTTTTCCAATCCACCCTGGGGCACAGCCTCCAGGGCTGGGACAGCGTCGGGAAGGGGAGAGAGAGAAGAAAGGTTGGTGTGGAAAGGTTGCTCCGCCAAGCCCGGGGTGCCGCTCCGTGGTGCCCGGTTCCCAGGGGGATGTCCATCGGGACCTCCGAGATTCACTTGGCCCCTCTCTTCCTGTTATCGCCGCCCGGCATGGGTCTGGTTGGGGGGAGTCGGTCACTAGCGGGTCTCGCATCCTTTCCTTCCCATCATGGGGGCAGGAGGGTGCTCTTTACCTTTATGAAGTGGGGGTCGCCGTGGTGGTTGATCCTGCCATTGTTGGCTTGGACGCATTGGGAGATGCTGGCACCTGGTGGGGGTGACGACACTTTCACTGCACTTCTACTCCATCCTCTTTTCACTCAGCCCTGGGCAAAGCCTCCAGGGCTGGGATGGTGTTAGGAAGGGGAGAGAGAGAGGAAAGGTAGGTGGGGAAAGATTGCTCCACCAAGGCCGGGGAGCCACTCTGTGGTGCCCTTTTGCCACAGGGGGTGTCCAACAAGACATCCCAGAGTCACTTGGACCCTTTCTTCTTCCCGGGAGCCTCACTTCGGTTGGCGGGGTGGAGGGATAGGTCGGTCCCTGGCGTGTACCACATGCTTTTCCTTCCCATCGCGTGGGCAGGTTGGTGCTCATTCCCGTTATGAAGGTGGGGTCACCGTGGTGATTGATCCTGCCCGCGTTGGTTTGGAGGGTTGTGAAGAAGTCGGCACCCTGTTGGGGGTGACGACCCTTTCCCGCACTACTACTCCATTCTCTTTTCACTCAGCCCGGGGACACAGCCTCCGGGGCTGGGAAGGGTCGGGAACAGGAGAGAGAGAGGAAAGGTCGGTGGATAAGGGTTGCTCCACCAAACCCGGGGGGCCGCTCCACAGCGCCTTTTTCCAGGGGGGCGTGTCCACCGGTACCTCTGATATTCACTTGGCCCCTCTCTTCCTGTTAGACGCCACACGGCAGGGGGCGGTGTGGGTGAGGTGGTCGGTCTGTGGCAGGTCTCACGTGCTTTTCCTTTTTGTCTCAGTGGGAGGAGGGTGCTCATCCCGTTAAAAAGTGTGGGGTCGCCGTGGTGGTTGATCCTACCCTCGTTGGTTTGGAGGGGCAGGGAGAACCCGGCACCCTGTGGGCGGTGATGACACTTTCTTCCACTTCTTCTCCATCCTCATTTCCACTCCGTTTGTGGACACAGCTGGCAGGGCTCGGAAGAGTCGGAAAGGGGAGAGAGAGAGGAAAGGTCGGTGGAGAAGTGTTGCTCCACCAAGCCCAGGGTGCCGTTCCCTGGCACATTGTTCCCAGGGGGCTTGTACAACTTGACCTCCAAAAGTCAGTTGGTCTATCTCTTCCTGCTATCCGCCGCCCAGCATGGATCGGAGTGGGGGGGAGGCTGGCCTCTTTCGGGTCTCGCATCCTTTCCTACCCATCGCGGAGTTAGTAAGGTGCTCTTTCCCTTTATGAAGGGGGGGTCGCCATGGTGGTTGATCCTGCCATTGTTGGCTTAGACGCGTGGGGAGATGCAGGCAAGTCGTGGGGGGTGATGAGACTTTCCTTGCACTTCTACTCCATCCTCTTTTCACTCAGCCTTGGGGCACAATTCCAGGGCTGGGACGGGGTCGGGAAGGGGAGAGAAAGAGGAAAATTCGGTAAGGAAATGTTGTTCCGCCAAGCCCGAGGTGCCGCTCCGTAGCGCCCTGTTCCTAGGGGGAGTGTCTAACGTGACTTCCGAGAGTCACTTGGCCCCTCTCTTCCTGCTGTCTGACGCCCAGAGTGGGGCGGTTTGGGCTGGGAGGTTGGTCCCCGGTGAGTCTCCCACGCCTTTCCTTTCTGTCGTGGTGAGAGGAGCCTGCTCTTCCTGTTACGAAGTGGGAGGTTGCAGTGGTGGTTGATCCTGCACTCCTAGCCTGGAGGGGCGGGGACAAGCCTGCACCCGGTGGGCGGTGACAACCCTTTCCTGCACTTCTTCTCCATCTGCTTTTCCACTCTGCCCAGGGGAACAGCCTCCAGGGCGGGGACGCGGTCGGAAAGGTGAGAGAGAGAGTAAAGGTCGGTTGGGAAGGGCTTCTCCGCAAAGCCCGCATGCGCTCAGAGGCGCCCTGTTCCCAGGGGGCTTGTCCAATTGGACCTCCAAACATTGCTTTGCTCCTTTCTTTATGGTGGCGCCGCCCGGCAGGGGGCGGTGTTGGGGATAAGTTCGGTCCCTGGCGGGTCTTCCGGGCCTTCTTGTTGCGGGGGCAGGAGGGTGCAGGTTCCTGTTATGAAACTGGGGGTCGCCATGGTGGTTGATCCTGCCCTCCTCAGCTTATAGGAGTGGGGTAAAGCCGGCACCCTGTGATCGATGACGACCCTTTCCCACACTTCTTCTCCATCCTGTTTCCATTCCGTCAGTGGGCACAGCCTCCAGGGCTGGGAGGTTTCAGGAAGTGGAGAGAGAGAGGAAAGGTCTGTGGGGAAGAGTTGCTCTGCCAAGCCAAGGGTGCGGTTCCCTGGCAACCTGTTTCCAGTGGGTGTGTCCAACGTGACCTCTGAGAGTCACTTGGCCACTCTCTTCTGCTGGGCGCACCCGGCGGGGGGCCGGATGGAAGGGGAGTTCGGTCCCATGCGGGTCTCGCACGCCTTTACTTCCAGTCGGGGGCCCAGGAGGGTGCTCGTTCCCATTAAGAAGGGGGTTCACCTTGGTGATTGATCCTGCCCTCCTTGGTTTGGAGGATTTTGAAGAAACCGGCACCCATTTGGGGGTGACGACCCTTTCCCGCACTTCTACTCCATCCTCTTTTCACTCAGCATGGGGACACAACCCCCGGGGCTGGGAAGGGTCGAAAAGGGGAGAGAGAGAGGAAAGGTCCTTGGGGAAGTGTTGCACCGCCAAGCCCGGGGGGCCTCTCCATAGAGCCTTTTTCCCAAGGGGCGTGTCCACCGGGACCTCCAAGAGTCACTTGGCCCCTCTGTTCCTGCTGTCCCATCACGGGGGCAGGTGCGTGCTCGTTTCCGCTATGAATGGGGGGTCGCTCTGGTGGTTGATCCTGCCCTCATTGGTTGGAGGTGCTGGGAGACTCCGGCACCAGGTTGGGGATGACGACACTTTCCCTGCACTTCTATTCCATCCTCTTTTCACTCAGCCCTGGGGCACAGTTCCGGGGCTGGGACGGGGTCGGGAAGGGGAGAGAGAGAGGAAAGGTCTGTGGGGAACAGTTGCTCCTCCAAGCCCGGGATGCACCCAGAGGTGCCCTGTTCCCATGGGGCGTGTCTAACGTGACCTCCGAGAGTCACTTGGCCCCTCACTTCCTGCTGTCCACCGCCCGGAGTGGGGCAGGTTGGGCTGGGAGGACGGTCCCTGGTGAGTCTCCCATGCCTTTCCTTTCCGTCGCGGTGGGAGGAGGCTGCTGGTTCCTGTTACGAAGTGGGGGGTCGCCGTGGTGGTTGATCCTGCACTCCTCGGCTTGGAGGGGCGGGGAGAAACTGGCACCCGGTGGGCGGTGATATCCTTTTCCTGCACCTTCTCCATCCTCTTTTCCACTCCACCCGGGGTACAGCCTCCAGGGTTGGGAAGGTGTCGGGAAGGTGAGAGAGAGAGTAAAGGTCTGTCAGGAAGGGATGCTTCGCCAAGCCTGGGATGCGCTCAGAGGCGCCCTGTTCTCAGAGTTCGTGTCCAACGTGACCTCTGAGAGGCACTTGGAACCTCTCTTCCTGCTGGGCACCGCCCAGCGGGGGTCTGCTGGGGAATTAGATCATTCCCTGGCCGGTCTCCCAGGCCTTCCCGTCGCGGGGGCAGAGGGTGCTGGTTCCTGTTACAAACCTGGGGGTCGCCATGTTGTTTGATCCTCCCATCCTCGGCTTGGAGGGGCATGGAGAAGCCGGCACCCTGTGGGTGGTGACGACCCTTTCCCGCACTTCTTCTCCATCCTCTATTCCACTCCGCCCGTAGGCACAGCCTCCAGGGCTGAGAGGTGTCCTGAAGGGGAGAGAGAGAGGAAAGGTTGGTGGGGAAGTGTTGCTCCGCCAAGCTCGAGGTGCCACTCCCTGGCACCCACTTCCCAGGGGGCTTGTCTAATTTCACCTCCGAGAGTCACTTGGCCCCTCTCTTCCTTCTGGGCCCCGCAGGGCGGGTTGGCGGGTGTGGGGGGCTGGTCGGTCCCTGGCGGGTCTTGCACTCCTTTCCTTCCTGTCTCGGTGGCAGGATGGTGCTTGTTCCAGTTATGAAGGGGGTGTCACCATGGTGATTGATCCTTCCCACGTTGGTTTGGAGGGGTGTGAAGAAACTGGCACCTGGTGGGGGGTGACGACTTATTCCCGCACTTCTACTCCATCCTCTTTTCACTCAGCCCTGGGGCACAGCCTCTGGGGCTGGGAAGGGGAGAGAGAGAGGAAAGGTCATTGGAGAAGTGTGGCTCCACCAAGCCCTGGATGGCTCAGCAGTTTCCTTTCCCCAGGGGGCATGTCCACCAGGACCTCTGAACCTCGTATTTCCCCCTCTCTTCCTGCAAGCTGCTGACCGGCAGGGGATTGGGTGGGGATGGAATTTGGGCCCTGGCGGGTCTCGCGTGACTTTCCTTCCCAACGCGGTGGGAGGCGGGTGCTCATTCCTGTTACAAAGTGGGGCGTCACCGTGTTGGTTGCTCCTGCCCTCTTCGGCTTCGAGGGGCGGGGTGAAGCCGACACCCTGTGAGTGGTGACGACCCTTTCTCACACTTCTTTTCCATCCTCTTTTCCACTCTGCCCGAGGGCACAGTCACAGAGGATGGGACGTGGTCGGGAACGGGAGAGAGAGAGGAAAGGTCGATGGGGAAGGGTTGCTTCGCCAAGGTCGGGGGGCCGCTCTGTGGTGTCTTGTTCCAGGGGGCTTGTGCACCTGGACCTCCGAACGACGCTTGACCACTCTCTTCCTGCTGAACGCCCCCCCTCCTGGGGACTGGTTGATGGGGGAGGACGGTACCTAGCGGGTCTCTCACATGTTTTCTTCCCTTTGTGGGGGCAGGAGGGTGTTTGTTCCCCTTAGGAAGAGGGGGATCACCGTGGTTGTTGATGCTGCCTCCTGGTCTTGGAGGGCTGGGTAGAAGCTGGCAGTCGGTGGGAGGTGACGACCCTTTCTTGCACTTCTACTCCATCCTCTTTTCACTCCGCCCAGTAGCATGGCTTCCTGGGCTGATACGGGGTATTGTAGGGGAGAGAGAGAGAATAGGTCCGTGGGGAAGCGTTGCTCTGCCAAGCATGCGGTGGTGCTCCCTGCCACCCTGTTCCCAAGGGGCTTGTCCAACTTCACCTCCGAGAGTCACTTGGCCCCTCTGTTCCTCCTGGGCTCCGCCGGGCGGGTTGCCGAGTTTGGGGGGGTGGTCGGTATCTGGCGGGTCTTGCACGCCTTTCCTTCCCATCACAGTGGCAGGATGGTGCTCGTCCACTTATGGAGTGTCACCATGGTGATTGATCCTGCCCTCCTTGTTTTGGAGGGGTGTGAAGAAACTGGCACCCGGTGGGGGGTGACGACTTATTCCCCCACTTCTACTCCATCCTCTTTTCACTCTGCCCTGGGGCACAGCCTCTGGGGCTGGGAAGGGGAGACAGAGAGGAAAGGTCGGTGGGGAAGTGTTGGTCTGCCAAGCTCTGGATGCGCTCAGCGGTGCCCTGTTCCCAGGGGGCATATCCACCAGGACTTCTGAGCCTCGCTTTTCCCCTCCCTTCCTGCCCGCAGTCAACTGGCAGGTGATTGGGTTGGGCTGGAAGACTTGACCTGGCGGGTCTCGCCTAACTTTCCTTCCCAACACGGGGGTAGGCGGGTGCACATTCCTGTTACAAGTGGGGCGTCGCCATGTTGGTTGCTCCTGCCCTCTTCCGCTTCGAGGGGCTGGGTGACGCCGGCACCCTGTGGGTGGTGACGACCCTTTCTCGCACTTCTTCTCCATCCTCTTTTCCACTCCGCCCGGGGGCACAGTCTAAGAGGCTGGGACAGGGTCGGGATTGGGAGAGAGAGAGGAAAGTTCGGTGGGGAAGGGTTGTTGGCCAAGCTCGGGGTCCGCTCTGCGGCACCTTGTTCACAGGGTGCTTGTGCACCTGGACCTCCGATCGTCGCTTCACCCCTCTCTTCTTGCTGAACACCCCCCCGGCCGGGGACGGGTTGAAGGGGGAGGTCGGTACCTAGCGGGTCTCTCACGCATTTTCTTCCCTTTGCAGGGGCAGGAGGGTGTTGTTCCCCTCAGGAAGAAGGGGATCACCATGGTTGTTGATGCTGCCCTCCTGGTTTTGCAGGGTTGGGTAGAAGCCGGCAGCCGGTGGGAGGTGACAACCCTTTCCTGCACTTCTACTACATCCTCTTTTTACTCCGCCCGGTGGCATTGCTTCCAGGGCTGAGACGTGGTCGGGAAGGTGAGAGAGAGTGTAAAGGTGTGTGGGGAAGGGTTGCTCCGCCAAGCCCGGAATGTGCTCAGAGAAGCCCTGTTCCCAGGGTTCGTGTGCAACGTGACCTCTGAGAGACACTTGGACCCTCTCTTCCTGCAGGGCTCTGCCCAGCAGGGGGCCGGTTGGGGGGTGAGGTCAGTCCCTGGCCGGTCTCCCGGGCCTTCCCGGTGCGGGGGCCAAAGGGTGCTGGTTCCTATTACGAATCTTGGGGTCGCCATGGTGTTTGATCCTCCCCTCCTCGGCTTGGAGGGGCATGGAGAAGCCGGCACCCTGTGGGTGGTGACGACCCTTTCCCGGAAATCTTCTCCATCCTCTTTTACACTCCATCCGTGGGCACAGCTTCCAGGGATGGGAGGTGTCCTGAAGGGGAGAGAGAGAGGAAAGGTTGGTGGGGAAGTGTTGATCCGCCAACACCAGGGTTCTGCTCCCTGACACCCTGTTCCCAGGGGGATTGTCCAACTTAACCTCCGAGAGTCACTTGGCCCCTCTCTTCCTGCTGGGCGCTGCCCAGCGTGTTGCCGGGTTTGGAGGGGTGTTCGGTCCCTGGCAGGTCTTGAGCGCCTTTCCTTCCCGTCTCGGTGGCAGGATGGTGCTCGTTCCAGTTATGAAGAGGGTGTCACCATGGTGATTGATCCTGCCCTTGTTGGTTTGGAGGGGTGTGAAGAAACCGGCACCCGGTGGGGGGTGACAACTTATTCACACACATCTACTCCATCCTCTTTTCACTCAGCCCTGGAGCACAGCCTCTGGGGCTGGGAAAGGGAGAGAGAGAGGATAGGTCGGTGGGGAATAGTTGCTCCACCAAGCCCTGGATGCGCTCAGCGGTGCCCGGTTCATAGGGGGCATGTCCACCAGGACCTCTGAGCCTCGCTTTGCCCCGCTCTTCCTGCCCTCCGCCAAATGGCAGGGGATTGGGTGGGGATGGAAGACAGGCCCTGGCAGGACTCGCGGTCTTTCCTTCCCAACGCGGGGGGAGGAGGGTGCTCATTCCCGTTACAAAGTGGGGCGTCGTCGTGTTGGTTGCTCCGGTCCTCTTCGGATTCGAGGGGCGGGGTGAAGCCGGCACCCTGTGGGTGGTGAAGAAACTTTCTCGCACTTGTTCTCCATCCTCTTTTCCAATCCACCCTGGGGCACAGCCTTCTGGGCTGGGACAGGGTTGGCAAGGGGAGAGAAAGAGGAAAGCTCGGTGGGGAAGTGTTACTCCGCCAAGATCGGGGTGCCATTCCGTGGCGCCCTATTCCTAGGGAGCGTGTCTAACATGACCTCTGAGAGTCACTTGGCCCCTCTCTTCCTGCTGTCCGCCGCTCGGCTTGGGGCAGGTTGGGCTGGGAGGACGGTCCCTGGTGAGTCTCCCATGCCTTTCCGGTCCCTCGAGGTGAGAGGAGGCTGCTCGATCCTGTTATGAAGTGGGGGGTCACAATGTTGGTTGATCATGCACTCCTCGGCTTGGAGGGGCGGGGAGAAACCAGCACCCAGTGGGCGGTGATGACCCTTTCCCGCACTTCTTCTCCATCCTCTTTTCAACTACAACCGGGGTACAGCCTCCGGGCTGGGACGGGGTCGGGACGGTGAGAGAGAAAGAGTAAAGGTCTGTAGGGACGTGTTGCTCCGCCAAGCTCGGGATGCGCTGAGAGGCGCTCTGTTTCCAGGGTTCGTGTCCAACGTGACCTCTGAGAGTCACTTGGCTCCTCTCTTCCTGCTGTGTGCCACCAACCGGGGGTTGGCTGGGGGGTGAGATCAGTCCCTGGACGTTCTCCCGGGCCTTCCTGTCGTGGGGGCAGAAGGGTGCTGATACCTGTTACGAAGCGGGGGTCGCCATGGTGTTTGACCCACCCCTCCTCGCCTTGGAGGGGCATGGAGAAGCCGGCAACCTGTGGACGGTGACGACCCTTTCCCGCACTTCTTCCCATCCTCTTTAACATACCACCTGGGTGCACAGCCTCCAGTGCTGGGACGCGGTCGGGAATTGGAGAGAGAGTGAAAAGGTCGGTGGGGAAGAGTTGCTCCGCCAAACCCGGGGGACCGCTCCAAAGCTTCTATTCCCAGGGGTCGTGTCCACCGGGACCTCTGAGAGTCACTTGGCCACTCTCTTCCTGTTGGCGCCACCCAGCGGGGGGCTGTGTTGGTGGGGAGATCGGCCCGTGGCGGGTCTTGCGTGTTTTTCCTTCCTGTCGCTGAGGGAGGAGGGTGCTCATCCTGTTAAAATGTGGGGGGTCGCCGTAGTGGTTGATCCTGCCCTCATTGGCTTGGAGGGGCTAGGAGAATCCGGCAGCCAGTGGGCGGTGACAAACCTTTAACGCACTTGTTCTCCATCATCTTTTCCAATCCACTAAGGGCACAGCCTCCGGGGCTGGGACGGGGTCGGGAAGGGTAGAGAGAGGAAAGGTCAGAGGGGAAGTGTTGCTCCGGCAAGGCCTGGGTGCCGATCCACAGCGCATTTTTCCCAGGGGGCGTGTCCACCGGTACCTCCAAGAGTCACTTGGCCCTTCTCTTCCTGCTGGCCTCCACCCGGTGGGGGCCGGTGTGGCTAGGGAGTTCGGTCTGTGGGGGTATCACGTGCTTTTCCTTCCCTTCGCATGGGGAGGAGGGTGTGGTGAAGACCCTTTCCCGCACTTCTTCTCCATCCTCTTTAACATTCCGCTGGGGTGCACAGCCTCCGGGGCTGGGACATTGTCGGGAATGGGTGAGAGAGAGGAAAGGTCGGTGGGGAAGGGTTGCTCCGCCAAGCCCGGGATGCGCTCAGAAGCGCCCTGTTCCCAGGGTTCGTGTCCAACGTGATCTCTGAGAGTCACTTGTCCCCTCTCTTCCTGCTGGGCAATGCCCAGCGGGGGAACGGGTGGGGGGTGAGGTCAGTCCCTGGCTGGTTTCCCGGGCCTTCCCTTAGCGGGGGCAGAAGGGTGCTGGTTCCTGTTACGAAGCTGGGGGTCGCCGTGGTGTTTGATTCTAACCTCCTCGGCTTGGAGGGGCATGGAGAAGCCGACAACCTGTGGGCGGTGACGACCCTTTCCCGCACTTATTCTCCATCCTCTTTAACATTCCGCCCAGGTGCACAGCCTCCAGGGCTGGGACGGGATCAGGAATGGGAGAGAGAAAGGAAAGGTCTGTGGGGAAGGTTTGCTTTGCCGAACCCGGGGGGGCCGCTCCACAGCGCCTTTTCCCCAGGGGGGCGTGTCCACCGGGACCTCCGAGAGTCACTTGGCCCCTCTCTTCCTTTTGGCCGCCACCCGGCAGGGGGCTGTGTGTGAGGGGAGGTCGGTCCGTGGCAGGTCTCACGTGCTTTTCCTTCCTGTCGCTGAGGGAGGAGGGGGCGCATCCTGTTAAAATGTGGAGGGTCGCCGTAGTGGTTGATCCTGCCCTCATTGTCTTGGAGGGGCGGGGAAAAGTCGGCAACCTGTGGGCGGTGATGACCCTTTCCTGCACTTCTTCTCCATCCTTTTTTCCACTCCGCTCAGGGGCACAGCCTGCAGGGCTCGGAGGAGTTGGGAAGGGGAGAGAGAGAGGAAAGTTCGGTGGAGAAGTGTTGCTCCACCAAGCCCGGGGTGCCATTTTCTGGCACCCTGTTCCCAGGGGTTGTCCAATTTGACCTCCGAATGTCATTTGGTCGATTTCTTCCTGCTGGGGGCCGCCCAGCGGGGAGCTGGATGAGGGGGGAGATTGGTCCCTGGCGGATCTGGCACACC
>PVKS010054270.1:0-10122 GCA_004027875.1 Aplodontia rufa
TGAGTTAAATCCAGATAAGATGTAATGCTTTACAATCTAATACTTTTTTTTTAGAATTATAAAGGGAAAGGGAAGGGAGGGATAAGGGAGGGTAATTGGGGGGGGGCACTCCTGGAGATAATTGCAATATCCAGAATATTTACACATTTTATACACATTTTATATTAATTTGTTAAAATCGTGTAAGGTTGTTCAAAAAATAATAATAAAAAAAAGAGTTAATGTTTAACTATTTTGTTTTTTTTTTAAAGAGAGAAGGACAGTGAGAGAGAGAGAGAATCAATTTTTTTTTAAAGAGAAAGGGACAGTGAGAGAGGCAGAGAAAGAGAAAAACAACTTTATTTAGTTTTTCACATGGCCTTAGTTGCTCCAACACTTGATTGTGTACATGGTGTTGGGGTTTGAACCTGGGTCCTTGTGCTTGCCAGGCAAGAGCGGAAACTGCTAAGCCACCACTCCAGCCCCATGTTTAACTATTTTGAACATTGTTTTGAAAGGGAACTATAAAGTAACCTTAAGCAAAAGTAAGTTCTCCTTTTTTGAGTTAGTTCTTAAGAGAGTTCTTCCTTTTCTTCGGAAGAGCTCAAGAGAGAACTATTTTGGAACAAGGGAAAGACCACTGAAGAATAAAGCAGAGGCAGTAATTAAAATGTGTGGGTGTGTGCATGTGTGTGTGCGCATTTAATGTAAGGATAAGAAGAAGCAGTGCTTTCTCTATTTGACCACTGCCTTGTAGCCCTGTGAGGTAAAGCATCAAGTGAGATTCAGACATCCATGCA
This sequence comes from Aplodontia rufa, assembly GCA_004027875.1. Lineage (NCBI taxonomy): Eukaryota > Metazoa > Chordata > Mammalia > Rodentia > Aplodontiidae > Aplodontia > Aplodontia rufa. Next base: position 780 of record PVKS010054270.1, read on the forward strand.
ACTTTACAGTGAAACCACATAGAAAAATATTTTTACAGAGTCCAGGCAATGGGCCTTGTTTTTCTAATTTTGCATTCTTGGTTTACCAGTCCTTCCAGCACTTACAATTATTGTAGCTCTCTGAAGGAGAGGCAAGAGACAAGGGTGCAGTTATGTGCCAAATAGAGAGGCTTGTGTGAGGGGTCACTGTTGCTTTGTTTAATGAGCAGGTGGAGAACACAGTTTCTGTCCTAAAGTCATCAGGATCTTCCAGGAACTCAATATTGATACAATACCTTAAGTTGCAGATAATATGATAATCATCCCTGTTATAAATATCTTGAAGAAAGCTTCCTTTAAAACGGTAAATCTAAGATGATGCTTAATTTGATAAATGTTCTCACATATTTTAGCCCATTTTTTTTTTTTGGCCAGGGAATTCAAATGTATAAATTTTGATTCTGATGGCAGAGATGTGTTTTAGCTAAAATTATGAAAGCACAAATGACCTCTGATCTACTTGTGGAACTGGAGACACTTCACATCACTCTGCTGAACCATGAAGTGGGAAACGACTTCTATAGTTACATGACACAAGGCTCCTCCCTAAGCTTCTGCTTCCACCTTAGGGGCAGATGATGTAATAGTCACTTGTCTAGGCAGCAGAGAATATATGAAAGGTCTCTGGTATTTAGTTTATTTAGTCCCCAAGGCAAGATGTGTAATCTATTCCCTCAAAAGGTACCAGGCACATTTGAAATATAGTTTTATGATGTACATTTTCTGTGACTCAAAGGTAATATCTGAATAGTAGCTGTAAAAATCTTTCCAGTGACTAGAGTTTAGTTATCATACAATGAATGACTAATAGTGTAATATTTTGAAAAAGAAATAAAATTCAAAATTCTTCAAATTGTTTTTCCTTATCATTTTGTTCAACTATACTTTTGGTGATTGTTCTACTTTAACTTCACATTTTTAATTTAATCATGGGTACCAATATATTAAGTAGAATAGTTCACCTCTGTGGTCTCCTGTTGTTAAATGTGTAGCAATGATGATGATGTGTTCAAATCTTCAGAACTAGTCAAATAAATCAATTTTAATTAACACAGAGCTCATCATTAATTCTTTAAATTACTGTGGAATTTAAGTAAAAATTTTAATCTTGTTATATTTTTACAAGCAAAGTAATCAAGGGAAATCTAACTTTAGCATTAAGGATCAAAAATAAATAAAGTATATGCAAAATCTCAAAACTTGATAGTTTGTAATTTTGACTCAAATTTTTGAATGTAATATTTCTTCACGTAGACTATCAATTAGGCCAGGCATAGTGGTACATGCCTGTAATCCTGCTACTCAGGAGGCAGAGGCAGGAAGATTGCTTAAACACAGGAGCCAGAAATTCAGGACCAGTCTGGACAATGTAGTGAGACCCTTATTCACCCCAAATGAAAATAAAATAAAAAGTAAGTAAACCAATAAATACATAAAATGCTGTGTAAGAGTATTTTTATGAAGTGAATAGATGATTCATTTTGAAGTTTGAATTGTATTATACACACTAGTTCATAAATTTTAAAACAAAAATCTTATTAATATTTCTTTGATAAATGCTTATTGGACACTAGCACGATTGAGTCACAATTAAAACTATACATTTTTAACAACCAATGTTCATTAAATACACATTTTAACATTCCTTTATTATTGAATGTGAGACACTTGTCATTATTTCTTTACTTGTCTCTGCCCAAATCAAGTGTAAGAATGCCTATTGAAAAAACTTTATGATTTATTTAAATTTGTGTCTACTGGATAAGCGTAATTTCTGGTTCATGTTTGAAACTCAATAATGGCTTCCTAAATTAATGAAATATCTGCTATATGACATAACCATACTAGATAAACTTACCAAAGAGTGGAATCAACCTCTCAAAACCTAAATTCAGACAGCAAACATGTCAGTGAGCAAGGTTGCTGGTGTGATTTAGAATCCGTAGGACTGGTTCAGTGTTTACTTTCTTCTGTGTGTGTGTGTTTTGGGGGTGAGGAAGTGTGCCAGCATGATAGGGAGCAGGCAGAGTGGAGGCTGGGCTTACCACAAAAGCCAAGATGCTCAAGATATACTTATGAGCTGGGCGTGGTGGCACAAACCTGTAATCCCAGCGACTTGGGAGGCTGAGGCTGGAGGACTGCAAGTTCAAAGCAATCCTCAGGAATTTAGCAAGGTCTTAAGCAATTTAGCAAGACCCTATCTCAAAATTAAATATACAAAAGGGCTGGGGATGTGGCTTAGTCATTAAATGCCTCTGGATCCAATCCCTGGTACCTCCCCACCCAAAAAAAGACAATGGAGAAGCACCCCAAAGGCTTCCTAATTCACTCAACAAGTATTTATTGAGCAATTTTATAGTCACTTTTTTAAATTCTGAGAATGTAGCAGTGAACAGAACCTCTGAGCCCCTGCTCATCCCTCATACTCTAGTTAATGGAAAACATTTTGGAGGAAAAGGGTTTCATTTACTACGGTGACAACAGAATGATGTGCATTCTGTTGTATGTCTACATTTGTCAACATCTCTGACAGAAAAGGTGCCTGAAGAAGAGATTCCAGGATTTCCTCTAAATTCTCTCAATACCTGTAGATCTGTCTGAGAGAAAGCCATTCCCCTCAGCTCACCTAAGGCTAATACGCTACATTTTTAGCCACTTGCCTCGGACTTGGTCCTGACCTCTGGTGATGACAGCAAAGGAGAGGATAAAGACTAGAATAAAATAATGCTCAAGAGAGTAGTTTTTAACTAGGGAGAGGAAATGGGAGGAAAGGAATATGAAACCACATTTAGATTTTATTTTCAGAGCTTGGGGAAATGAGCAAAGATGCTTGCAAAAACAGCACCCCTCCTTGACTGAGATCTTGTGATTATGTACAAGTCTAGGTATTTACTTTTCCACTCTTTCATTTTTCTTTAGGATATATCTCTCAATGTGGTTTATAGATATTCTTTAATCCACCTTTATGGTTTATTTTTTTCTGTGAAGTGCAACATATTAAATTTTTTTTTATCATTTAAGGGTAAGCTCCTTGGCTTTCTTATCAATTTTGCTTATCTTTCTTCCTTACATGTAATTCAGAAATTTGTCATGGGTATCAGATTTTCAAGAAGTTACATTTTTTTTCTCCCTTGTGCTGATTAAAAGTTGTCTCTCCTTTTTAGACACTAGAAGGTTGCAATTACTATATTAGAGTAATCCTAACATGGATTTCATTGCCAGGATTCTATTAAAATAAACCTTTTCATGAAGTTCTGACTCCATATATTATTGAAAAAAATTTGCCTTTATCAAATCTTGGAAGCTAATGGAAAATGCAGAAGGGCAGTCTTTTACCAGTTGCCAAAATTTAATTCATCTCTCAGTAATGTAAGTATCTTGAATATGCTACATTCCATGTTATTCAATAAAATGCAAATATTTTAAAAATTATGCTTAGGCACCACTTAAAATTGTATTGGCTTTATTTTGTAATTTCGTTTCCATTTTAAAATGCATTTTAATAAACTAAAACATCCTAAGACAAAGTATCATTCTAAGACAAGGAATAAATATGTAAGTAATCATTATGACTGTTTTCATTTCTCCTTGTACTGCCAAATTCTGCTATTCTTTTTCACATATTATGAATTTGTTTGTTTATTTATTGTGGTACTGGGGATTAAACCCAATGGCACTCCATAAATGAATCATAACCCCATTTGAGTTGGGTCTCACTAAGTTGCAGAGGCTGGCCTCAAACTTGTGATCCTCCTGTCTCAGCCTCCCTAAGTAACTTGGATTTCATGTGTGCCACCACACCTGACTGGATTTTAAATTCTTGCACTGCCTATAAATCCAATCTTCTCTTGGCATAGTCTAGGTTTATGAGGATAGAATACTTTTATATGTGGATTAATTGATTTAATGAAAAGTGTATAGTTTAACAATATCTAGACTGCAAATTCAGGGGTGTGGGTTTTCTTCAACTCAATAGAGATAATTAAATCTTAGTATTTACTTGATACAGATTTCACTTGTACATAGCATTCTTAATGTTTTAGTATTGGGTTTACATAATATTTGTGATTCTGTAGTATTCAATCAGTTCTAGATATTCTTAGTTTGATAATATTGAACAAGTGGTTGAGTATGTAAAGAGAGAGATGAGGCTGAAAAAGTAGTTAAACTTGTTTTGTTGCACAATTGTGTAGCACGAAAAGGAGAATTGAATAGACAGAGAGGGTCTGGAGTGAATTCCTTAATTTCAAATCTACTGGGCACCATTGTTTTACTTCAAAAGTATTTAAGACTGAGTCTGATTTTATTTCTTCCATAGAACTGCACATTTTAACCGTAATATTTTTACTAGTTGTGACCTCACTGTGCCATTTTAAAAAAATCCTTTCCTGTGTGTTTGTTCCCTTCCTTTTCTAATGACAGCATACCAAAATCACTTACCCTGTATCCTCCAAAGCCACTTAATCAAATCTTACTATAAAATGGAGTTTGTATCCTCACCACAGTACACTCTCATTGATGCTGGAAAAGTAAAATCTTAATTTACAGAGTTATGGAGTTGAAAGGCCACCACCACAAAATGTGTGCGATGACATTAACACAGCCCCAACAACATGGTACTTTAGAATGAGAGCTCCAAGTCTCTTGACTGAGGCCACCTGCAAGCCATTATTGACCATAATATGGTTCTCAGGGCCTGCCCATATTATTTATAGAGCTTAGTCGGCCTGTCAGAGAATAATAACTGCATTTTATACTTCAGCTGTGCCCTGCATCTCAATGTCTCTTACCAACATGAATAAATTCTTATATCACTTCTGCGCAGTATTGGATAAATATTATGACATCAAGTTTTACAGATGGGGAAATAGAAAATGAAGCACAGATGTTAAATAATTTTCTCCAATCTTAAGTCACTACGTAGCACTTTTCCACAAATCATATAAATAGTATCAGATCAGAACTGATGTGTAAGGAAGTAGAGATGGGTGGATGGAAGCACAGCACATTTAAACCAATTGAATAAGGACCAGCCACAGTGAGGATAGTTAAACTACAAAGGCAGTTGAGAAAAGAAAGAGGGATTAGTCATTATGATTTATTGTAACTTCTATCCTACTTAATTCCAAAAAATGACTTGAAATTGGAGAATTAGGATGTCTGTCCTCTCCAAGGGTATTTCTGCTAGAAAAAGGATTGAGAACAGACACTAATAATTCCTAATGAAGGACTAATTCTCAGTTGGTCTGATTGTGCTATTTGATAATGATAATGAGTTTGTAGATGGACTAAAGACAGGGTTGGTTGTAAATTCATATGAATTTTATCTTGAATGATAAAACTCTCTTTCTCATTCTTTGTATTTTTCCCTTAATATTTGTCAACATCTGCTCCTAACTGATCATTAATTCACTTGTCACAAAAATAAATATATATATATATATATACACACACACACACTTATATACAGATGTATATAGAATATACTTCATATATGTATGTATATAGAATGTATGTATATAGATGTATATAGAATATATTTCATATGTATTCTGATATATACATAGTGCTTATATATACTTTATGTATACAATATGTAATACTAGAGTATATGTAAAAATATACATATATGTATACACAAACACACACACATATATAAAATAAATTTAGTTGCTTATCATTTTTTTTCTCTATGATTTTGCCCACAAAGATTTCTGCCTGAATGGCTGTATTTGTCTTAATATTTTTACTTTCGTAGGAGCTCAGATTAAATCAAGTTTCACCCCACATAGTTGAATAATTGAGTAATTGGGTGTTTGATGTCTGTCTTCCACAATAGGCTGTAGACTCTATGAGAGCAGAAACTGTTTGTGAGGTCTCCACCATTTTTAAGTTTTTAAGAGAGAGGGATAGTGAGAGAGAGAAAAAGAATTGATTTAATTCAGTTCTTCCTGTGGCTTTCCAACATTTTGTTGTGTACGTGGTGCCATGGTATGAACCCTTAACCCTGCACAATCCAGGCAAGTGCTGCAATCACGGAGCCATCGCTGCAGCCCTGAGGTGTCCACTTTTATTTCTATCTGTGATACATGCAGGGTCTGGCATGTGGTAGGTTCCCAGTATAAATTTTGTGAAGGAGTAATTGAATGGGCGAAAGAAGGAATGAACCTTTGAGTGTTGTTCATCAGGACCTAAGAAAATCCCTGTGACTGTGAGATTGCTTGTTCAGAAGAGAATTGTGTTCACCTACAATTTCAAAAAATTATCAGTTTTCTCAGACATAGTGTAATATGCCAGGGGAATGTGTAAGACACTATGGAAAGTAAATTTGGAACAAGAAAATAAATGGGCTTTAACTTTTTTACCCATGGAGAACTTTGGCCTCAGGTGAACAAGGATCCCTTTTGAAACAAGTTCTTACATTAAATTTATACAGTTTATCATCATCCTGAGAACAATTAAATGAGTAAATTTAGTTACCCATTCTTGTAATAAACAAAGGATTAATTAAGAACAATTATTACTGTAATTACAACAAAATTAAAGTGTGCTGTATTATGAAGATCACATTTCTTTCTATTAAAATTCCACAAATAGTTAATTGATTTATTTCAATTGTCATGGACATTGCTTTGATTACTTTAGTCAGTGGAGACTCACCAGAAGACAAGCTCCCGGACCTTAGGCAGTCTACATTGAATGAAGTGGAACCAAAAATTACACACAGCAATAATATAAACAAAGTTTTTTGGGGACTCCTGGTGTGAGGGCACAGGCTTGAACCTGGATGGCCTACTTCTTTGCTCACTCAGGAAGAAGGGAGGGAAAGACATGAAGATGGTGATGTTTTGCACATAGCTTTGTTTTAGGGAGTAACTGTGGTTACTGTGGAAGTGGATGTTACAGTTCTATACAGTTGCCTGAAACACTCTCTCAGGACGTTTTGTGTGAACTTAAATTGGTGGGATGGATAAATAATTAGACATGTAATGAGCCAGAGGAAAATCACCCTGATAGGTGGTGGTAGGGACCGTCTGTCAGCTCGAACTACTTTTAGTTCTAGCTGACGCAGAAGAGGTGTGTAAAGTTTATGCAAGAGAAAGAAACTTAGTGTGGCTCAACACTGCTGTGCGCTGTGAACCTCCAAAAAAAGAGTTTGGAGTCTTGACTTCTTCTGTCATTACACTTTTGTTCTTGATTGAAGATGAATCCCTCCTAATTCTAAGACCATGTTTATCGAATAAAAATTTAAATAAAATAAAATAAAATAAAAAAAGAGTTTGGAAACTTTGGCAAGAACCTTAATTAGGCTGTCAATAGAAGGCTGCTAAAGAGTAGATTTATGTTGTCTAATTTACTTATATAAAGGATACCCTGAATCCTCAGGGAAGCATGGGACATGCAAGGAGGTATATGCAATAAGACTTCTTGCAGAAGTCTGCAATAATTGCTGGCAAAGCATTTTGGCGAGTAGCAGTAGGAAGATCACAGGAGAGAGAGAGAGCCAGAAGTGAGTTTGCAGTAGAGACAGAGAAATGCTGAAGGACTGATGATGCAAATAAAAGGTTTGAACTGTCTCCTATTTCACTTACCCAGTGAACAGATGGTAGCACAACCTAAGAATATGGGGAAAACTAAGAGAAAGAAATTTGGGAATTACAGCAAAGAATTTGAATTAGATATCCAAAAATATCAAGTTTACTTTTTGTTATTTAAGGATTTCCTAATCAATAATACTGTAGATAATTCTCTCTTTTTTTTTTCTTAAAGTGAGAAGGACAATGAGAGAAAGGAGAGAAATACACACAGACAGAATCCATTTTTATTGAGTTTTTTTCCACATGGCTTTTGTTCCTCTGACACTTAGTTGTGTATGTGGGTGATGGGGTTTGAACCCCTGTACTTGTACTTGCTGGGCAAGCATCGTAATCACTGAGCCACCACTCCAGCCCTGATAATTCTCTTTTAAATGTTTTATTTTATGTTTAATTGTCAAACAATTAGACATATTTATGGGGCACAATATGATTTTTTTCAGTACATGTATATATAATATAATGATCAAAGTAGGGTGATTAACATATCTATCACTGCAAGCATCTGTCATTTTTTTTTTTTTTTTGTGGTGAGGACATTTGAAATCATCTCTTCAGAGGACACCAAAAGGAAGCAGCAAATAATGTCAGGGTGGGGAAATGAGTGACAAAATTAATGTTGTAAGACTCTACTTTGCAACCTGGAGAGACTGGAGATCGGGCTTAGAAAACCAGCTCATGGAGCCCTAACCTCTCAGCTCTAAAAGGCAGAATTGAGGGTGGAGCACTAAAGGAAAAAATGCTAGAGGACAGGCATTCTCTTGAGCTCTCCCACTTAAAGAACTGGTTGGAGGGGTGGTTAAAACTTAAAGCACAATAGTAAAAGGGAAAAAGACTTCTTGGGAATCACTGCAGACTACTTGAAGCCAAGTCCTGAGGGGAGGGCTGTGCCAGGGTCTGCAGCCATTTGCTGTGGTGTCTGGCTGGCCAGTCATCCCATTCCAATTGTGGCTGAGTCTTCCCAAGCCCAGATAGCTGCAAGGTGAACCAAGGGGAAGCCCCCTGCAGTGGGCCCACTTCAGAATCTGGCTGCAAGGAATATCGACAGGGACCACTACTGGTGTTGAATGGCTGAAGCCCCCTTCCCTCTCCCTGAGAAACACAAGCAGAGGGAATGGAGCAGGCTGGCAGGTTCAGTTCCAGGAAATGCTCAAAGATGCACAAAGGCCTGCTCAATGACCATGAATAGGCTGCTTTCACCCAGCACACCATCCCACTTGCCCACTTGACTCAAACAGGACAGCTTTGCTCCGACCAGGGGAGGATGGAATCCAAGTTCCTGTTCACTGGCACTGGGTAGAGGCACAATGGAAAGCCTGCAACCAGAATAGCAGCACTATCTCAGAGGTTGAATATCCAGTGATGTGCAGAACTGGTGGAGAATTGCCAGAAGAAGAGGAAGATACCTGTCTTAACAGTTGCCTGAAATGTAATGGCAACCAGTGAGCAACAGGGAATCCTTTGGATACATAGTATCGCGTTCCCTCTGCCCGCAGAGAAGACGTGACACGCGGTTGGGTTGGGAGAGCTTTATTTGGTCGACCTTCTTCTTCCTCCTCTCTCTTCCCTTCTCCAGGGAAGTTACAGTCCCAAGACAAAAAAACCTTTTCTCAACCAATCACATTGCTATATTGAGGCATGCGCATTCAGGAATCACGCCCTAGGCATGCAAGCCCCTGACCAATAAGAATCACTTCCTCATTTACGCC
>PVKS010054271.1:0-10122 GCA_004027875.1 Aplodontia rufa
TAAGTTGTTTTTCTCAGGTATTTGTCACAGTGACGAAAAGCCACTAACACAGCTGGGATGTAGCTCAATTGTAAAGTGCTCTTAGGTTCAATTCTTAGTACTGAAAAAAATAAAAATTAAAAAACTGTTAGAGCAGAGAAGTGGAATTTGCCAGGGGCTGAGCATACAGAGGCACATACAGTATATTCACCCTGTGTCCTATCACTGGCCTGAATTAAAAGCTCTTTCCACCCAAGGACAAATAACAAAGAAAATAGCTCTCTTCAAGACTATGAAAAATTCTTCAGTTCAAGAGAAGGACATTTCAACAAATGTGAAATGTAAAATTATTTGGAGAAAAATCTTGAGACATCTTCCTAATATGATTCAAGTGGATGTAAATAAGTTTAGAAGAAATAGTAGTAAGTTCTATCTAAAGTGGCTCTTGTCTTCCAGGCATTGTGCTAGCTGCTTTATTTTCATTTCTTCTTAAGTCTTTAAAACAACTATTAAAGTTAGAAGGAATTGGGGCTGGAGTGGTGGCTCAGTGGTTACAGCACTTGCCTGGCATGTGGGAGTACATGGGTTCAAACCCCAGCAACCACGTACACAACTAGTGCCAGAACAACAAAAACCATGTGAAAAACTAAATAAAAATTGGTTCTCTCTGTCTTTCTCTATCACTGTCCTTCTCTCTTTAGGAAAAAAAAAAAAGTTAGAAGGAATTATCCTACTTTTGCCTGGGGGAAACTGAAGCTCATATAGGCAATTTCCTCAAGTCCATACAAGTTAATTGATGGGAGAGCCAGGAATTAAGCCACATTCTAGTCCCATCATTTTTTTAATCGAGATAAAATTCCTGTAACATAAAATTAACCATTTTAAAGCATACGATTCAATGACATTTTAGTACAGTTACAATGTTGTACAACAGCCACTTTTTTCAAGTTCCAAAAGAGTTTCATCACCCCGAAAGAAAACTCTATATTCATTAAGTGCACACTCCCCAGTTCCCCTTTTCCCTCCCCCTGGGAACCACCAATTTACTTTCTGTATCTATGGATTAACCTGTTCTGGATATTTCATATAAACCATACGGCATGTGACATTTTGAGTTTGACTTCCTTCTCTTGGTATAATGTTTTTAAGATTTGTCCATGTTGTAGCTTATATCAGTAATTCATTCTTTTTTATGCCTCAATGTTGGGTTGTTTTGTTCAAATGCTTTGTTTATCTGTTCTTAATGGATGGAAATTTGAGTTTCCACCCTTTGGCTGTGGTGAATATTCATGTACAAGTATGTTGGAGTCTCTCTTTTGAATTCATGGGGTATATACCTAGGAGTGGAAATGCTAGAGCATATCGGAATTTTGTGTTTAACTCTTTGGAGGAACTGTGAAACTTTTCCACAGCAGCCCTGTTCCCATCAACAACATCTGAATGTTCTAATCTCTCCACATCCTCACCAACACTTGTTTCCTGATTTTTAAATTTTAGCTATCCTAATGGATGTAAAGTGGTTCTTACTGTTTTCTTTTTTTTAAGAGAGAGGGAGAAAGTAGAAGGAGCCAATTTTATTTTTTTTTTCATCTGGTCTTTGTTTCTCTGACACTTAGTTGTGTATGTGGTACTGGGGTTTGAACCTGGGTCCTCACACATGCCAGGCAAGTGCTCCAACCGCTGAGCCACTGCTCCAGCCCTTTTGCTGTGTTTTTGATATGCATTTTCCTAATGATTAGTGATGTTATTTTCTCATGCACTTGTTGGCCATTTGTTTGTCTTCTTTGGAAAAATGTCTGTTCAAATCCGTTGTCTATTTTTAAATTGGGTTGTCTTTTTTGTTTTTAAAATCCTGAATGTAGCCTGTGTACAAGTTTCTTATCAGATATATGATTTGCAAGCATTTTTTCTCATTTTATGATGGCCTTTTCACTTTCTTGGTAGTATCTCATTTTTTCCTTTATTACTGGTATTTTTGTAAACATTGTCAAATCGAAAGTCATGAAGGTTTGCATCCATTTTTTTCTAACAGTAGTATAGCTTTAGCTTTCATATTTATTAGATTGTTGATCAATTTTGAGTTGATATTTGTATGATTTTGCATATGGCATGATATAGGGGTCCAACCTTATCCTCATTCTTTTGTACATGGATATACAGTTGTTCTAGAACCATTTGATAATGGGATACCTCCCCCATTTACTGGTGTTGGCACTCTTGTTGAAAAATCATTGGACCATAGATGTGTTGTTTTTTTGAATGGACTCTTTTCTACTGCATTGGAGTATGTGCCTATCTTCATGCCAGTAGTGCACTGCCTTGATTATTGTAGCTTTGTAGTAAGTGAGTCTTCCAACTTTATTCTCCTTTTTCAATGTGCTTTGGCTCCTGAGGGCCCCTTGCAATCCCATATGAATTTGAGGACCAGCTTTTCCTTTTCTGAGAGAAAAAAAGCCATTGGAATTTTGTTAGGAATTGCATTCAATTTGTAGATTGCATTGGGTAGTGTTGTCATCTTAACTATAAATTCTTCCAGTCCATAAGAATGGTGTCTTTTGATTTGTCTAAATTTTCTGCGTGCTAATCATTCAACCCTTGGTTAAATTTATCCATAGGTATTTAATTCATTTGTATACCATTACAAATGAAATTGCTCTTTTAATTTTCTTTTAGGATTGTTTGTTGCTAGTGTATAGAAGTACTAATGATTTTTGTAATAATATATATATACACATATATAACAAATTTGTCATTTTAACAATTTCTAAGTGTACAGTTCAGTGATGTTATTGTATTTGCAGTGATATGTAACCAGCACTACTGTTTCCAAAATTTTTTCATTACCCCAGAGAACCTGTACTAATTAACCAGTAACTCTCCAATTCTCCCTACCCCCAGTACCTAATATTTTCTGTCCATTCCACTCCAGTGTAGTACCAATCTACATTCTCAGTGATTTTATTATAGCTTTTTCATATTATTGGAATGGCACAGTGTCCTTTTATGTCTGGTTTTAGTCTCTTAGCATTATGTTTTCAAGGTTCTTCCATGATGTAGCATATATCAGAACTTAACTTCATTGTGGCTTAATAATATTCCATTGCATAGATATGCTACATTTTGTTTCTCTGTTTACTTGTTGATGGACACTTAGGTTATTTCCATCTTTGGCTGTTTTGAATAATGCTGATATGAACATTTATATATAAGAATCTAAGTCCTTGTTTTTAGTTCTTTTGGATATATACCTAGTAGTAGAATTCCTGGGTCATATAGCTATATGTTTAACATTTTGAGGTCAACTGGTTTTTGTGTTTTGATCGTGTACTATGTAACGTTTCTAAATTTGTTTATTAGCTGTGATAGGGTTTTTGTGGCTTGTCTAGGACTTTCTACATATCTGTGAAAAAGGATAGGTTTACTTCTGCATTCTGAATTGATACCTTTTTTATTTTCCTTGCCTAATTGCTCTGGTTAGAACTTTAAGTACAATAGTAAATGAAAGTGGTTAAAGTGGCTTTTCTTGTCTTGTTCCCAATGTTTGGAAGGCTTTCAGTCTATTACTGTTGAGTATGCCTGATATTAGGTATGAGTGTTCAAAAATGCCCTTAACTAGACATAATGGTACATACCTGTAGTCCCAGCTACTTGTGTTATTGAGACTGAAGGATCACTTGAGCCCACAAGTTCAAAACCAACCTGCTCAATGTAGTGAGACACCATCTTTTAAAAAAAGCCCTTTATCAGGTTTGAAGAAGTTGCCTTCTCTGCAGGAAAGTGTAGGTGAGCAGTTTAAAACACATAACTCTTATCCCAAGCTGCTGCCTCCTTCACCAAGCCTCTCTCTGTTTGTTGCAAGCTTTTTGGTAGTTGTAGAGTTTTGGAAAAGTTGATTCTTACACTTTTTTGTTAGCTCATTTGTTTGTATTTTGGGATAGAGTCCTAGATTTTCCTATTCTGCCATTTTTGGTGGTAACATTCTCAAGAAATGTGTTTTGCACATATTTTCTCCCAGCCTGTGGCATGTCTTTTCACTCTTGTAATACTTTTTTTTTTAAGAGAGAAGGACAGTGAGGCAGACAGAGAGAGAGAGAGAGACAGAGAGACAGAGAGAATCAGTTTTTATTGAGTTTTCACATGGCTTTCGTTACTCTGACATTTAGTTTGTGTACGTGGGTGCCCCTTGTAACACTTTTTTTTAGCAGAGAGTGGTTTTTTTTTAATTTTTAATTTTTGAACAACCTTACAAGATTTTAACAAAATAATATATAATGTGTATATATTCTGGAGTGGTTTTTAATTTTAATGAAATCCAATTTAATCATTTTTTTTCTACCATGGACAGTCCTTTTGGTGTTATATCTACAAATTGATTGCCAAACTCAAAGTCGTCTAGATTTTCTAGGTTATGTTCTGGAAGTTTCATAATTTTGCATTTTATATTTAGGTGTGTGATCCACTTTAATTTTTCCAGAAGTTGTAAGGTCTGTGTCTCGACTCTTTTACATGTGCACAGGTAGCACCATTTTGTTGAAAAGACTGCTTTTTCCATTGGATTGACTCTGCTCCTTTGTCAAAGATCAGTTGACTGTATTTATGTTGTGTCTATATTTGTACTCTAGTCTGCTCCATTTTCTATCTGTTCATCAATACTGTGCTGTCTTAATTACTGTATTTATAGTGAGACTTAAGGTTAGGTAGTTTTGGACCTTGGATTTGTTCTTTTTCAGAATTGTGTTGGTTGTTCTAAGTCTTTTGCTTTTCTATATAATCTTTTTTTTTTCCAAAGAGAGAGAGAAAGAATCAACTTTTTGCTTATCTTTCTATTTGGTCTATGTTTCTCTGAAACCTAGTTGTATATGTGGTGCTGAGGTTTGAACCTGGATCCCCACACATGACAAGCAAGCACTCCAACTGCTGAGCCACCAATCCAGCTCCCTTTCTATATCATCTTTAAAATTAGTTAGGCAGGGTGTGGAGACACACACCTGTAATTCCAGAAACTTGGGAGGTTGAGACAGGAGGATTACAAGTTCAAGACCAGCCTCAGTGAGGCCCAAAGCAACTTAGTTGAGACTGGCTCAAAATAAAAAATAAAAAAAGGGATGGGGATATAGCTCAGTGGTTAAGTGCCTTTGGGTCTGGGTACCAGAAACAAACAACAGCAACAAAACAAAAGAAAGCAAAACCCCGTGGAGTTGCTGCAAATGAAATTGCACCTAAAAATTTCCTTTTTGCTGCCATTCACTAAATGAGGACTCACAGACCAACTTTCTATGTATTATTGCTTTTTCCTTTCGTGCATCGAAAAAATAGTCTCAAAAAGTAAGAAAAAAAGATTGGTTATATGACTCAGTAGTTAAGTGCCTCTGGATTCAATCCCCAACACTAAATAAATAAATAAATATCAATTTGTTAGCATCTACAAAGTAGCTCCCTGGGATTTTTTATTAGGATTTCATTGAATCTGTAGATCAAATTGGAAAGAATTGACATTTTAACTATATTGAGTCTTCCAGTGTACAAACACAGAATTTCTCTCCATGTATTTAGTGCTACTTTGATTTCTTTAAAGTGTCATGTAGTTTTTCACATACAAATCCTACAAATATTTAGTTAGATTTATACATAACTACTTTCAAATATTTCTTCTTGTCTCATTTTTCTCCTTCTAATGTTCCAGTGATACGTTATACTTTTTGTTATTTTTCCATAATTCTAGGATATTCTGTTATTTTTAAAATTCTTTACATTCTACTTTGGGAAGTTTCTGTTGACATCTTTAAGTTTTCTGATTCTTTCCTTGGGCATGTCTAGTATCCTATATAAATCCATTAAAGGCATTCTTCATTTTTGTTACAATGATTTGGATTTCTAGCATTTTCTTTTAATTCTTCCTTAGAGTTCCATGTGCCTACATTACTTTCCTTGCATGTTGTCTGTTTTTTTTCCATTGGCGTTCTTAGCATATTAATCATAGTTATTTCAAATTCCCTGATAGTTCCCAAATCTGTGCCAAATCTGAGTTTGGTTCACATGCGTACTTTGTTTTGCCTGTTTTCATGCCTTGCGATGTTTGTGTGTATGTGTTTACGCTAGATATGATGTATTGGGTAATAGGCCTTTAATATAAAGTTTTCTGATAAGCATCCAGAGCTGGGCTATTTTTTAAGATTTATTTTCATTATTTTTTAATTGGTTCAACATTGTCTTACATAATGAAGGGATTCATTGCTTTACTTTCATAAATGCACACATAATGACAGAGTAACTTAAACCCAATCCTTGTATAGGATCTCGTCCCGCTTACCACACTCCATGATCTCATGTCTCTTCTGTAATTCCCCTATGTTACAGGTATGAAAGACTGTATACATGTATTTTAATTATTGAAATTGCTACATTTATATGCCTAACTGGGTAAATTTGGGCCTCTAATGGAAGTGTACTCTATAGTATTGAACACCCCACTTTTCCCTCAGTCTCCTCCCTCCTTTGCACCCCTCTTCAGAGCTATAGTTCCCACATCTTATATGGTATTTCAAATTTGGTGGGTCTTTTAAATAAACTAGGCTAACTTTCATCCTTAGGTTTTACTCTAGCTTCCATATATGAGAGAAAACATTCGACCCTTAAATCTCTGTGTTTGGATTGTTTCACTCAGCATGATTTTTCCCATTTCCATCCATTTAGCTGCAAAAGCCATGATGATATCATTCTTTCTAATGGCTGAGTCGAACTCCATTGTTATCCATTCATCCAGCAAGGGACATCTAGGTTTTCATAATTACGCTATTGTAAATTGAGCTGCTATAAACATTGATGTAGCTGTATCTTTGTAATATGCTGAGTCTAACTCTTCTGGGAAAATACCCAGGTATTTGTTTAGCTGGGTTGTAAGGTGGTTCCATCTCTACTTTTCTGAGGAGTATCCACACTGCTTTCCAGAGTGGCTGTACAAGTTTACAGTCCCACCAATAGTGTGTTAGTGTTCCTCTCTTCCCATAACCCCTCCAGCATCTATTATTGTTCATATTCTTAATTTTTGCGACTGACTGGAGTGAGGTGGAATCCTAGTGAAGTTTTGATTTGCATTTCTCTGATTGCTAGTGATGCAGAATACTTTCTCATATATTTTTAGGCTTTTTAAGCTTCCTCTATTGAGAAGTTTCTATTTAGTTCTAAAGCCCATTTATTGATTGGAATGTTTGTTTGTTTGTTTTAGTTCTTTGTTTATTCTGGATATTAGCCCCCTGTTGGAGAGGTAGGAGGCCATGATTTTCTCCCATTCTGTAGTGTTTTTCTTGGCATTCTTGACTAATTCCTTAGCTGTGCAAAAGCTTTTCAGTTTAATGGCATCCCATTCATTAATTCTGGTTTTAATTCTTTCATTATGGGAGTCTTGTTAAGGAAGAAGTTGCCTACACCAATATGGTGGAGTGTTGACTCTATTTTGTCTTCCAATAATTGTATGGTTGCTGGTATACTTCTTAGTTCTTTGATCCATTTTGATTTAATTTTTGTGCAGAGTGAGAGATAAAGATCTAATTTCAATTGTCTGCTAATGGCTGTCTAGTTTGTCCAGCACCGTTTGAGTAGGCTGTCTTTCCTCCACATTATATTTTTGCCCCCTTTGTCTAACATCAGATGGATAAAGATTTGTGTGTTAGTCTCAGTGTCTTCTATTCTATTCCATTGGTCTTCATGGCTATTATACCAATACCATGATGTTTTTGTTACTGCAGCTCTATAGTATAATTTCAGGCCAGGTATTGGGATCTCTCCTTTTTCTTTTTTCTTTTTGCTTAGTAGTGCTTTGGCTATTCTGGGTTTCCTATTTTTCCAAATTAATTTGAGAATTGATTTTTCTCTGTCTGTGAAGAATGACATTGGTGTTTTGATGGGGAATGCATTGAATCTGTACAGCGCTTTGGGCTGTTTTAACTATTTTAACTATAGTGTTTCTGTCTATCCAAGAACATGGGATGTCTTTCCATCTTCTCAGGTCTTCTTCAGTTTCTTTCTTCAATGTTTGATAGTTTTAATTGTAGAGGTCTTTTACTTCATTTATTAGATTAATTCCCAAGTATTTTCTTCTTCTTGAGGTTATTGTGAATGGGATGGGTTTCCTGATTTCTTCTTAGAGCTGGGCCACTTTTAGTGTTTGGTGTAGACTTTGTTTTCCTCTAGTGCTTTCTTTTTTTACCCCTGCCCTGTGATCTTTGGGTTTCTGGAAGCACTCTTTTTTAAATAGAGTCTGTCTTGCACTGCTTTCAGGGGTCATCCACCATTTCTGTACTGGAACCCTGTGGAAATGGTGTAAAGTATGGAGAAGGGAAAGTGTCCAATAATCTGAGTCTTACTGGGCCTGAGTTCTCAGCTACACCCTTCAAATTTTTTTCTTAGGGCTCCCCCTACTTATTTTTCTTTCCTTCTGTTAGTTGAAACAGGAAGACTTGAGGGGCTGTAGATGGCTAATTCTCCTTCTTCCAGGACATAACAGGCCATGATAAATATTTTGGCGAGTTGGTCTTTTACATGAAGAGCATTCTAAGCTTATTTCCAAACCATTACTTTTGGGCTGAAGAGGTGGCTCAGTGGTATTGTACTTGGCTGGCATGTGTGAAGGACCCAGGTTTGATCCCCAGCACCACATACACAACTGAGCCTCAGATTGATGAAAACCAGATGAGAAACTAAAATAGAGTTGATTCTCTCTTTCTCTCTTAGGAAAAAAATTACTTTTAGTTGGGCCTGGTAGCACATGCCTGTAATTTCAGCAACTTGGGAGGCTCAGGCAGGAGGATCACAAGTTTAAAGCCAGGCTCAGCAACTTAGTGAGGCCCTAAGCAACTTAGCGAGACCCTGTCTCAAAATGAAAAATAAAAATGGCTGGGGATGTGGCTCAGTAGTTAAATGCCCCTGGGTTCAATCCCTGGTACCAAAAAATTAAAAATAAAGATAAGAAACAGAAACAAAAAAATCATTACTTTTCCCTTGGGTTCATTTCCAAATAGTTACTCTTCCCTCCCCTACCCAAAAGAAGCAAGTTTTGGTTTTGTTTTGTTTTATTGGATCTTACCCTTGGGCATATTTCAAAATGGTTACTTTTCCTCAAGTGGAGGAAATTTTCCTTGGCTTTTCACAGTCAGAACCTGGCTGTGAACCTAAGATTCTTGGAGGTAAAGATACAAGAATGTGGAAGACCTCCTTCCTAAAACTGGGTCCCTGAGAGTTCTCAGTTGCAATTTTTTTCATTTAGCCTTTGTCAAAATTATGGTTTAAGTTTCTTATTGATAAGTTATTCCAGTACCTTCTGCTCCAAGTAAGCTGATCTTGGCCATGATTCTCTGTCTTTGCCTGTTTCTAGATATTAGGAGGCTGGTTTTCCCTGTGACCTCAATTTTCTGATGGGTCTAAGGAACGTTGATGTTTTTCAATTTGTTAGATGTTTTTCTTTCATCTTGTTGTAAGGACAGGAATGATAATATCCAAGTAGTGCATGTGTTGAAGCTGAAACTAGAAGTCCTAAGTTTATATTTTTTAAATTGAAAATAAATATCTTGTCCAGTTTAAAAATATGTTCTGTAAGAGGTTTTCAAGTTTCCTATGAACCATTTGCTTAGCTGAGATGACTCATCCTCAGTTATTTTCATTCCTTTCAATCTTAGATCTATATTTTCGTGTGCTTAGTAAGGACTTTTTCAGAAGAAAATTTTTGTGTTTTTTTGAGAGAGGGACAGTGAGAAGAGAGAGAAAGAGGGTCAACTTTATTTAGTTTTTCTTGTGACTTTTGTTGCTCCAACACTTCACACTTAGTTGTATATGTGGTGCTAGGGTTTGAACCTGCGTCCTCACGCATGCCAGGCAAGTGCCATATCCGTTGAGCCACTGCTCCAGCCCCAGAACAAAATATTTGAAAAGCTTAAGAATTTCATGTAGTTCTTGTAAATTGCTAGTAACTTTACCTTAAATTAACTAGAACTATTTCATGCATTGATTTTCTCCCTTACGCACATAGTTTTTCTGTTTTATTGGATACCTGCTAGAAACCATGCTAACGTACTTCTGGGGATTCTTTGTTTCACTTATTATTTCACCCAATTTGATTTTGAAGAGTAACTCAATTTCTACAGCATTTTG
>PVKS010054272.1:0-10114 GCA_004027875.1 Aplodontia rufa
GGCCAGCTCTTTGTAAGAAAGGAAAAGAATGCTAAGTAAAGACATCTCTGAATAAAAGTTGGAGAAAAAAAGAAAAGTCAGGTGTTGGGAAACAAAGTAGTGTAATTCATCAGAACTGTGAAGAGTGTCCACAGAGCCCTTTCAAAAGTTTGAGAATAGAAAAAAGGGCTCATATAAACCTTTTATATGGATTACATTTCATTGGAATATATTTATTTTAATTTTGTATTGTCATTTTAAAATATTTTGAAACTATAATACAAATCTCAGCCTTACACATCAAATTTATATACAGTAGAAGTTTATTCTGAAAGCTGTTTCCACTTTTCTCCCCCAGCATGTAGTTCAGTAAAGTTAGGAATACACATATACAAATCTGCAAGGCTGTTTTTATTGGATTCTATTCCTATACACATCATATCTAACTATACAATTTTTCTTAAAATTTTATGCACCTTTGACATCTATCAAACATAAAGCATTTTAACTCAAAAAAATGTGACTTGAGGGATTTGCTTGTTAAGTTATGACCTATACTATGATAGTATTCTTTTTTGGGAAATAAGGAACTTAGCATTTGACATTGTTTGATGTGAGCTTTTTAAAAAAAAGGTCAAAACATAAATTCTAGATAGGCATGGATATAAATGTATGTGTATGTCTACAGTTAATAGAAAACTGTTAAGGGCCACCGATCAAGTGCTAGGTTTTCAGGCTCTTGTTGAAAACCTGGCACTTAGAACTACAATGCTCTGGAGACCTGTGAATGCTCAGTCAAGGGAGGTCCATTATGCAAAAACCAGGGCATTAGAAAGAGCATCATCCTGAAACACAGGAAATACTCCAAAGGATTTCAAGTCCTCCCAGCAGACTTACTGAGGATGGAATAGATGCGAACATTAAATGGAAATTGTCCTGTTCCAGTTTGTCACAGCTGACCCCTTAAAGAAAGGCATGTTGGGGCTGGAGCGGTGGCTCAGCGGTTTCGGCGCTTGCCTAGCAAGCACGAGGACCTGAGTTCAAACCCCAGTACCACATACAACAACTAAGTGTTGGAGCAACTAAGGCCATGTGAAAAACTAAATAAAGTTGTTTCTCACTTTCTCTGTCTCTCTCACTGTCCCTCTCTCTTTAAAAAAAAAGAAAGAAAGAAAGGCATGTTGATCTTCCAAAAGCTATTAACCGATAGTCCATTTTTGCTGGTGTTCTATCTACCTACCTCATGATTCTTCTCACACAGATTGAGGCACCAGGAATGTCTGCCTGAGCAATCCAAATAAACAAGACAAGTGTATTGCTCTAGACTTCAGGGAGGGATAAAAAGAATTTCTGTGAACCCTCCTTTGTTTCAGTACCAATGACTCTTCGTTGAACAATTTGCCTCCTTAATGGAAACAGTTTATTTATATTCTCTCATATTGGATTCTTTAGTAATCTCTTTGACCTTGGGTACCCACCTTTCACCTACAAGCAAGTGAAGGTTTAAGTAAATAAAATCTTATTTCTCCATCACTATGTATGTGAGATTATTTGATCCCTTCCTTTGATGAAAATAATCTCATCTGGCCCAGCCTTACCCCACAGATACTGAGTACATGATTTGCATATTTTTGTTAATTTAAATCTATGATTAGTCTCTGTCAATGGCCCCTCTAACCATGGAAGACAAAGTGTGGCTATCCCATAGAACTGGAAATTATTTTGTTTCCAAAAGATGAAATGTTTTTACAGAAAGTGAAATTATACTTCCACCTGCAAATAGTAGTAAGTATTATTAGAAGCATCAGCATCAAGGGAGCCATTGGAAAAGAAGCAAAACCCAAATAGCATCCTTGAATTTATTGATGGGCAGTAATTTCTATTTTTTGACTTCCATTAGGTCAAGTATTCAGTGTCTCTCATACTTAAAGACTCTGAGCTTGGGCTTTAGGGTAGCTTAACCAAACCATGTTTCCATTTGACCCCACAGGAACTTCCCACTTTTCTTTATTCTCTTCAGTGAATCATAATACCATGGATCTCTCTGTCCTGGCTTAGTCAATGGATGGTACTAACATGGACATCCATGATGTTTTGTTTATCACCAGTGTTTTTAACTGGACCACTTTATTAGCATGTTATGATTTCATTTTAGATAAAGTATAGGGGTATTTCTGCCATAACCAATGTTTAATCATTGTTTCTCTTTAGTTGGAGATTTTCTTAGTGAGATATCTGCTCTTTCTCCTAGTCAAGTAAGCAAGGCTATTCTAATTTTAATTCAAGTTCAAGGTTCTTTATTGTCTATTTAAAAATTGTTTTATCTGTGGACATGACCAGCTATCACCCAGAATTCTCCTTTCTTTATTTTTCCCCACCACATGCAACAGACTGAGGATCCTGTTCGGATGGCATCTTCTTAAGGAAATAACCTGGATAGGTGATCATGAAGAGCTGTCATGTTAGAGCCCAAGCCAATTCAGCATGGATTGTCCAGTTTTCCAGAGTATGATGAGTGAAGGGCATTGGGTGATCTTCTATCACTTTGAAGATTGCTAAAGACCAGACAGGAATCCACACAGGGCTCAATGGCAATTAACAGAGCAGGAGCTCAACCTTGATGTTTCTTTGGATACTAAGGAAGAGATGCTTCAGCAGAGGCAGGAAAGATCTATTCAACTTCCCAGAGTGCAGCTTGGTCAAATTCACAAAATAAGTTTCTAGAGGTGGGTAAATTGTCCTAAAGTCTTAAGAGAGAACATGTCTGAGTTCTATCCTAGGGTTAAAAATGGAAGAACCATGACTAGTTCTTTGGACAGAAAATGCTTTGCAAAGACTTCTGGGAATAATCTCACTGGGTGACTCCAGGGAAGAAAGGAAGCCATTGAGACCACTAATGAGGCAGGGTCTCCAACAGCATGACTCCAACAGTGGAACATTGGCAGAATTGTACTTTCTTATAAATTGTACATGTACCATAAATATAAGCTGTACTACAAAGGGAAAAGTATAGTTTTTAAATAGAAAATGCAGGTTATAAAAGTATAGCTAAATTAACTAAGAGCATATACTTCAATTAAAAATGTCAAGGTAACTGTAATAAAGAATACATAAAATGGCATAATAAAATTAAGGATAAATAGACATGACCAGAGAAACAAAAGTAGAGGAGAAATATAAACTAACAAGGGCATAAGAAATGAAGGCTACATTAGTAAGCCCCAAGACACTAAACAAAGAATATATACTGCTCAAGTGGGCAAATAAAATGTAACAACTTCAGTTAAAAGCACTTGCTAAAACACACAAGTTCGTGGAGCTGGCTCAGTAGTTGAAGCACTTGCCTGCCAAGCATGAGGACCTGGGTTCAAACCGCAGCACCACATATACAGCAATGTGGGAAAAATAAAAGCCAGATGAAAATCTAAATAAAATTGATTCTCATTGATATTCTCTCTCTCTTTCTCCATGTCTCTCTCTCTCTCTCTCTCTCTCTCTCTCTCTCTTTGAAAAGTAAAACACAAAATATTATAAAATAATTTCCAACCAACTTAATCATGTGAATCTGGGCTCTCATTTTCCACATACAATGTCCTACTTGGTAGTCCATAAAACCAACTCTTACAGGAGCAGCATTTGTTTTCTTAGAAGCAGCTACCTAAAGGGAAGATGTAATATCTAAACAGAAATCAATTGTCTCTTTTTGGATAGTGTGTCTGTTTTAATGATTAGCCTTATAAAGCAGCTGCTAATGGCACTCTCTAGGGCCCTCCCCTTGCATCCCATCCTGCTCATGTAGGAAACATAGTGCCATGCAACTCACAAGGCTTAGAATTGTGGCTTTATTTGGCAACATACCTGGGTCATTTATCTCCCTACCCTGTCAAAACATCCACTTTTACTGTTATAAATATGCATAGGTTTACCCAGAGATCTGCACTGTCACAAGTAGGTCATAGATGATCAATACATGGATTTGGGGGTCAAGGTTGAAAATATTTGTTCCCTCACAGCTTTGCTGTGATTTTTCTGTCCAGTGCCAATCTTCTCTCCCTGTCTCTGTCTCTTACTTTTAGATTTTTTTTTTTAAATCTCTTGTTTTTCCTTAAATTTCACACTGTGTTCTAACAGGTGGGAACTTTTTTTTTAGTTGAATATGAACTTACAATTGAGGGAGAATCATTATCAGTCAAGAACAAAAGTATATTCACATAGTTAGCCAAGGCCGATGCCATTCCATGTTTTCCCCCTGGTTCTATGTTTTCCCCCAATAAACCCCTGTGTTTAATGGACTTCTTGTGGAGGTCGGAGATCTCCTTCTGAGTTGATTCCCCCATACTCTCTCCCTCCAGTCTCCTAGATATCCTTCCTAATCCCTCCCAATTACCTGCTCCCTCCCTACATCTCCAGGTATCCTAGGCAAGGCTCCCCCTGTTTGTGTAAAAATTCATACATATTGAGGTTATTATTAGCTTAGCCAACTGTTTCCAGTTGTAGTCTAGCCTCCACAAATGAGAGAAAACATTCAGCCCTTGAGTCTCTGAGATTGGGATACTTCACTTAGCATAATTTTTTCCTTCTCCATCCATTTGGCTTCAAAAGCCATATATCGTTTTATCTAATGGCCGAGTAGTATTCCATTGTGTATATGTACAAAAGTTTTTGAATCCACTCATCAAGTGAGGGACATCTGGGTTGGTTCCATAATCTAGCTATAGTAAATGGAGCTGCTGTAAATATTGATGAAGCCATATCTCTATAATATGCCGATTCTAACTCTTTTGGGAAAATACCCAGGAGTGGGATTCCTGGGTCAAAAGGTGGTTCCTTCCCTAATTTTTTGAAGAGTCTCCACACTGCTTTCCAGAGTGGCTGAACCAGTTTGCAGTCCCACCAGCAGTGTAGTAGTGTTCCTCTTTTCCCACAGCCCCTCCAGCATCTGTCGTTGTTCATATTCTTCATTTTTGCCACTCTAACAGGAGTGAGGTGGAATCTCATTGAAGTTTTGATTTGCATTTCTCTTATTGCTAATAATATACGGGAACTTTTGTTCACTCTGCCAGGGCCCTTGTGATTTATTCATTATGAAGAGTAGTATCAGTCATCTCTGGAAAAATGCATTTTACTGATTTTTGATATCAAATTTCCCATTATGGGGATGATAAT
Organism: Aplodontia rufa; assembly: GCA_004027875.1. Taxonomy (NCBI): domain Eukaryota; kingdom Metazoa; phylum Chordata; class Mammalia; order Rodentia; family Aplodontiidae; genus Aplodontia; species Aplodontia rufa. The sequence goes on from PVKS010054272.1 coordinate 5,146, forward strand.
CTTCCTAGAAGGTTCCTCTAGGTATTTTCTCTAAGAAATACGAGTCTTTGTCTTTTGTTTACTTTGTGAAATATTTTCTTGGCTTTGTCTTTCAATTCCTCTATTAAATTTATTTATTTAGTTGGTAAAGTTAAGATTTTAATGTCCATTGTTTTTTAATATTCAAATAATTTTTTTCTATCATACAGTTCTTATTTGAAATAGTTTCGTAGAGACCTCGAAAGATACTCTAATTGGGTTCTTTTCTGTTCTGTGTGCTGTCTCTTTTTCCTTCAGATCCATTTCTTTTCCTATTTGCTTTGGTCTTTCATTTTGGAAATGACTAAGATTTACATCACTATTTGAGAACACATGTGGAAAAAGCCTTAGTAACTCATGGATCTTGCTTTGGGGCATCTGACACTTAGAAAGCTTCTAACTTCAGAATGTGAACAACTTTGCTTCTGGGGCACTGAATTTCCTGAGAGAGGCACCTTCTCATTTAGGACCTGGGGAACACAGTAGCTACAGGGTATTGAGTTGGAGAAAACATGGAGGTAGGAGCAGTTTTGTACATTAATTAACTTTTAATTAATGCCTGGGGTTTTTAGCTTCACATCAAATTATTCAGTCCTCATGCTGTGGTTCTGAGGTTCTGAGCCTCGAGTCTCCGTAACAGTGTATGTTATATACAAGCCTCTCCAGTGAACAAGGCTCTGGTTTCCCCTTGTTGTCCACCAAATACCACTCTTATTTACTTACTCTCTTCCAGAAATGTGTTGAAATCTCTTGTCTGCTGCTGGCTTCCCTCTCTTTTTCTTCATTAATCTAGTTTACCTGAATTGAGTTTTAGAAGAGAGAGATGCACATATGTAATAAGTCTGCCATTTATGCCATTATGTGTTTTAAAACATTGTTGGTATGTACAAAATTTATTACGTTTTATATGATCGTTTTCATCCTACCAGAGTAGTCATATGGTAGCTTTCTACTTGATTTAATGTTTAAGTTGTTCTCAGTTGAAATAGTCTCTTGGTTTTTAAAAAGTTTCTAGGTAAATGATAATATTTTGACATTTTCTTTTAGGATTTATTGCTGTTCCCTCTTTATTTTAATTGCATTAAATACCTTCAGTGTAACAGTTAAGTGGTAATTAATGGTAACTTTATTTTTTCCTAACATAGATGGGAATATCTCTGGCTATAAATATTTCTGAAAGACATTCTCTATCAAGCAAAGGAATTTTCCATCTCTTCCTAGCTTATGGAATGTTTTCTCAGAAACAGATGCCCAATTTCAGCAAAGGTATTTAGCTAAGGATCATTTTTCAAAATGACAATGGAGATTTTTGTCTTCTTTAATGGAACTTTTATGCCATTTATACTTGTCATTTTAATTTCATATTTTATTTATCCTTTGTTATTTTGGATGAATTTTTCTAGGTATTCTACTGTCTGTTTCCAATTCTGTCCATTTTAGTATTCATCACTTTCATGAAGTACATAATAATTTGCAGAAGGATATGGATAACTATACTTCTTGCTTGATTTCACATTAAAATTTCAAATTAAATAATAAACTTACATTACTAAATTTTTTTCTGAATCAACTCTCGTTCAGTGGTGGCCATCTGCTCTGAGCAGGTCAGCTTAGTTACTTTTTTTGAGCTTTTTAAAATATCAGTGATGGCTTTATACTGTTTACTATGCTCTATATAAAAATAAATAGCCAAGAAGACAAAGATATAAGGAGGATTCAGATATCATTTATCCTTCTTACAAAACAGGCAATGATTCTTAATCAATGTGTTCATGTTTTTTAACTATAGATTTTAATCATGTAGTTGATAAGTTTTTATTGCCAGTCTATGTTATAAATGTGTCTTATTTGTATATTCTTGGGGCATTCTTATGAGAACCAGAAATCTTCATTTATTCATCTTTTTAGCATTTTTGTTCTTGTTATGTTTCTGATTCTGAACTTGTGTGTTTTTTCTTTCCCATCCTCAATCCCAACTGTTAGTGGACTAACGAAGGGTCGGAGAGGCACTTAGAGAAAGTCACGCCTTCTCATTGTGAATGAGGGAAACATTTTAGAGACGGCAAATCAACAAGCCCTGCCTTACCATCTTGGCCTCTACTATTGATACTACCATGTAAGAAACATCTCATTTGTCTTATTGTGAAGTCAGTTTCTGAACTGACTCATACCTATAAACTTTATTCATATATATCACAAGTCCTTATTTATGTTAAATTGTTCACTGTGCTTGTTAAATTTTCCAGGTGTTTCAAAGCTTACCAACTCTGTCATTTTTGTTCTGGAAAGATAAACCATTCCACAACTGATCCCTGTGAATAAGCTCATTATCCTGAAAACCAAGAATAAATGTCATTAGCAAATGACCAACATTGATTTCTTTTCTTTGTTTTTGTTTTGTTTTGTTTTGTTGTTGGTGGTGGTTTTTTTTTTTTTTTGAGAGAGAGAGAGAGAGAATAAAATTTATTTTAGTTTTTCATCCGGGCTTCGTTGCTCCGACACTCAGTTGTGTATTTTGCTGGGGTTTGAACCTGGGTCCTCATGCAAGCCAGGCAAGCACTGTAACCACTGAGCCACCACTACAGCCCTTCAATGTTGAATTCTTGAATGATAGAGTATGTGCTTGAAGCCCAGAATCAACAAATACATGGGACAAGAAGAGCCTCCAGGGAATAATTGTTCTCACTACCCTCATCCTTCTACATCTTCTTCCCCACCCTCTGCTTCCCTTCCTTTCTTGTCTTCACTTCAGGCAATGATGGTTCTTGGTGGTTCTTATAAAAAACTCTAAGTCTGTGATCTCCAGAGACAAAGGGTCAGGGAGGTCCTAAAAGAGTCAAGGGCATCAGAACAGCAGAATGGACAGAGTTGAGGAGAGGACCAGAGAACTAGAATAGAGGTTGTTGGTTGTGGTCTACTGAGAATTGGCATCCAATTTACTTGGGGCTCCTTTTAAAAATACGGATTCTTGGAGCCTATGTTAGACATACCAAAATCTCTGGCCTTTCATTCCCAGGAATCAAAATATTTACCAAGCTTCACAGATGAACCTAGTGACCCAATGTGGACCTTGCATCAGTAGCCCTACCAGCACCATCCTTATGAGTAATCCTAACCTCAGGCAGACACCAGCCTTACGCAATGAGAATCTGCATTTTATCAAGATTCAGAGGTGACTCGCGCGCATAACAGGGGTTGAAGAGTATTGATTTTCTGATTCATTGCAGCAGCAGAAAGCTTTGGAATGGGAATTTCAACAATGTAAATGTAGCAACAGAAATAGCTGCTGCCTGTGCTCATCCGATCTTATGAGCTATCTCCTTGCAAGGTATGTGGAAGCAGCTATGGCTGATTCATTTGTTAGAATGAGCACATCTTGTGATTCTTTGGGATAATTTGAGGGTAGAGAGAAAGGAACCCCTGAGGAAAAAAAGTACATCCCAGTAATCATAAACTCTTATAGGCTAGAATTAATACCTTACCTCTGGCACAAAATTTAAGGAAGCTCCAAAAACTTTAGTCATCAAAATACATTTTAGTACACATATATGTTAAAGAGAGAGGGATAGTGAGAGAGAGAGAAACAGAGAATCAATTTTATTTAGCTTTTCATGTACCTTTCCTTGCTCCGACACTTCATTGTGTACGTAGTGCTGGAGTTTGAATCCATGTCCTCAGACCCTTAGTGCAATATTTTTTTTTTTAAGATTTTTTTTTTTTTCAGAGAGAGGGACAGTGAGAGAGACAGAGAAAGAGAGAAACAACTTTATTTAGTTTTTCACATGGCCTTAGTTGCTCCAACATTTAGTTGTGTATGTGGTGCTGGGGTTTGAACCCGGGTCCTCATGCTTGCCAGGCAAGCGCCGAAACCGCTGAGCCACTGCTCCAGCCCCAGTGCAATATTTTTTAAAAGTAAAACAAACAAACAAAAAACAACTAGGCAAAATCCATGATGAGAAAAAACATCATTGTGTGTGCACGCACACCAGGGATTAAACTCATATGCACTTAACCACTGAGCATGGACCTGCTGCTTTTTATTTTGAAGCAGGGTCTTCCTAAGTTGTTTAAGGCCTTGCTAAGTTGCTGAGGCTGGCTTTGAACTCGTGATCCTCCTGCCTCAGCTGCCCAAGATGCTAGGATTTTAGGTGTGTGCCACCACACTACGCTAAACATATCAAATTTTTAAATAAAGGAAATCATCATTATTGATTTTCCTATTGCTTCAGACTGTAATATGGCTCCAAATGGCACTGTTACTAATTCTGTATTTAAATTTTTGATATACTATATTTACATCAAATCTGTTTGCATTTTAGCATATCGTATTAAAATATTTTGCATCTTGGTTACTGGATTATTTAATACATGTCTCTTTAAAATTTTGCACTCAAGGCAAGGACCTCATTGCTCTCAGCCTAGTCCCTGCCCTCTCCTTTTTCCTCAGAGTGCACAGCACACAGATTCACAGAACCGTAATCATGTACTTTACCAGATTCACAGATCTTCATAGGCTTCCAAATTCACTTAACTAATTTCACCTTCCTTTGACTTTAAGACAAATCACAGTATAATGGTTAATTTAGGCTCTGGTCACTGAATGTATTGGTTCCAAATATGGCTCTATTGCTTAAGTGACCCGGGGCATGGTGTTTACCCTCTCTGAGTCACTGTTTGCTTAACTATAAAATAAAGAAATAACAATACTTCAGAAATGTTGTTACATAACTGATAAAGTGTCTATCCCAATATCCAACACACAGTAATCAGCCAGTGTTACCTCTATTATTATATATATTTTTTATTTTAGTAGTTTTATTTTTGTTACCATTATTTTAAAATTTATTTTTATTAGTGCATTGTAGTTTTACATAACGTTGGGATTACTTGTCACATATTCCTAAATGCACACAATTCAGCAAAACAATTTGTTCAATATCTGCCCCCCCCC
>PVKS010054273.1:0-10118 GCA_004027875.1 Aplodontia rufa
GTCTACAAATGGCAGTCCAGTTTGTCCAACACCATTTGTTGAACAGGCTATCTTTCTTCCACACTATACTTTTGCCCCCTTTATCAAATATCAAATAGTTAAAGATATGGGGGTTTGTCTCAGGATCTTCTATTCGGTTCCACTGGTCTTCGGTTCTGTTTTGATACCAATACCATGCTGTTTTTGCTACTACAGCTCTATAATATAATTTCAGGTCAGGGATTGAGATGCCCCCTAATTCTTCTTTTCTATAGAGTAGTGTTTTGGCTAGTCTGGGTCTCCTGTAGTTCCATACAAAGTTGAGAATTGCTTTATCTATATCTCTGAAAAATGCCATAGGTATCCTGATGGGGATTGCGTTGAATTTGTAAAGGGCTTTGGGTAGAATGGCCATCTTTATTATGTTGATTCTGCCTAACCACGAGCATGGAATGTTTTTCCATCTACTCAGGTCTTGAAGAAACTCTTAATGCCCTTGACCAAGCAGGTAAGGACCAGGAAGTTATTGCTGAGGATCATGTGACAGGTCATGTGACCCCACATCACAGCTCTCCTGTTCTTCCCTGGGGGCTCCATACCCTACTTCCTTTTTATTTACAACTTCTTTCTCCCCTTGGTTTTTGAACCTGCTAACAAGGCCCATGCTTGGTACAGAACTGAAAGCAGATTCTTTTATGTCCATTTTTCTATTAATGCCCTTGGTAACATTGAAGATTATCCCCTGAGATTAAAATTACCTCCTGAGATCAAAGGGAGATGTTCTAATCCTCTGGAAGATGCCTCCAGATGAAATGAAGTGATATGGTGTTGCTGATGGTAATTACATTCTCATTTCAAAGAGACAGCGCCCTACCTGTGTGGGCCTGTGCAGGTGAGGAGGGGAGTGCCCCCTGCTGGCCTTGCCCTGCCTCTTGTCTACACACATCCTGCTTGGCTCTGTTCCCGAGATATTCCTGGAGCTCTGAAGAGCTCTGGTCCAGCTGATGCCAGTGCCCTCTCTGCCTTCTGAAGTGGAACTTTGACCCTGTATTGTTCTTGGCCAAAGTGTGGGTGAAAAGCCATTTTATTCTTCACTTATCCAGGACACATAACAAATAGACAGAACAACATATAATAAAACCAGAGGAAGATAGCAACTAGAACCTCCCCAGCCAAAGCGAAGGAATGGAGGTGCAGAGAACTGGCTTCTGCTGTTGACTTGGTGTAGAGTGATTGGCAGCAGATAGGTGTCATCTCCAGTTCTTTCTTTCATCCTGTCCCTGGTCACTTCACTTGTTAGGTGGTCTCCTAGCAGATGCCCTGTTTACCTTGAGGCCTTAGCTCTGACCTGCCTTCATTCCCAGGAGACCAGTAGAAGTTGCTTCCTGTTTCAGAGACCTGCTCTTTCCTTGAGGTTCCCATTTCTGGTCTGAATGGTCAGACCAGCCTCACTCACCACCTCATTTCCTAGGGAGCTTTTTAAGTGAATCAGAACCCAGGTATTTCTGCAGGTGCCTAGAATTTGCCCCCTGATTCTTCATTTGTATAAGTTAAGTATCCCTTATTCAAAATGCTTGGGACCAGAAGCATTTCAGATACTGGAATGTTTCAGATTTTAGAATATTTGCATACACTCTACTAGTTGAGCATCCCTAATTCAGAAATCCAAAATCTGAAATGTTCTGTGTCATGCTGGTATCAAAAAGTTTAGATTTCATAGCATTTTGGATTTTTCTTTTCTTTCTTTCTTTTTTTTTTTTTACATTGAAAGATATTGAGAACGTTGAAACTCTTATGCACGTTATGCCCAGCCAGAGTGAATGGAAAGAAGCCTTTTGACAGAAGAAAGAGAGAGACCAGTTTCCAACAAGCTTCTGAGCTTGTGTCATCTCTCTGTAGATTTAGTTTCAATTTCCAGGCAGCTAAGATTTGAGGGGACATCAGTCTGTGCTGCTTTTATTTTCCAAATACTCCATAGGGTGCCACATGCAAATGTAACGGTTGGCTGCAGGTCAGGTAGCCCGCGCTCATTTTGTGGGTAAGCTTCTGGAAAAGTGGTTAAAATAGAGTTTTGTGTGTGATGAGCTACTTTTATAGATTCACATGAAGGAACCCAGCTTAGGTGCATTTGGTGGGATCCTTTGCTACCAGAATTCCAAAATATATTTAGAATTGTACTTTGGCAAAAATAATAAAGTCTGGCATGACATTAAAACATAAATCTCCATTTGGGGTATGGGGGACGTGAAGGGGCTGCTTGGGGTAGCACCCCAGCCAATGGGAGAGGACTCACTGAGGGTGGGGCAGGGCGAGAGGCTGGGTTTGCCCAACAGCTCCATAATGAGGTGGAGCCCAAGTAAACAGCAAGCTAATGGACTTCCCAGATAAGTGAAATTCAGCAGCTGCTGCAAACAGTAGTGAGCCCAGAAAAAAAAAATTATAAAGGAAGAGGAAAGAAGAGGGCGGAGGGTGGAGGGGTGGGGGTAGAGGGGACGTCAGCAATGTCAGTGGGAAGCAACAGGGATGAGATCCAGTGCTTTCAATCCGAATTCTTGTATCTGAGCACAATCACAAATGCCATGCATCTTGGGAGTCCATCTGGACAAACAGCCAATTTGAGTCTGCCCTGAGGCTGACCGTGGGCAGCCCTGGGGAGAGAGCTGTCTGGGTTTCTGGGGTCTGGCTGTGTGTGTGGCTGGGAGCAGAACAGCCATTAGATCTAGAAAGTCAGCGTAATCACCCTCCTTTTTGATGGAATTAACAACCCTGAATTTAAAAATTCACCATTACTAGCAGGTTAAAATTTATGTATTGCCAAGTAATGGTAATAAATTGCACCTTGTGGGCTAACTCTCAGACCCCTTTTGAACTGGCCTCCAGTTTTTCTTAAGCTTCGTCTATTTCTGTTTTTAATAGACAGGCTACACCTCAGACAAGTGCTGTGGTTTGCTGTTCCCATAACATATTCTGCTTTCTCTCTGCTTGGAAGATCTGCCTTGTGCCTTCCCCTTCTCTCCTCCCACTCCTAGATGGGTTCTGGGCACCTGAGCAGGCAAAGGAGGGGCTTCCCTGCTCCCCAGAGGCCTCCCCTCTGCTGGCCCCAGCATCCTTTGGAGCTCATTCCTTACTTTCTGTCCTCCCATTGTTTCCTTGTCTGTCCCTCTTTTAAGATGCTGGCATATAGGAGTGAAAAGTGTCTCTTTTCTTTCCCCGCTTTGTCAACCCTAGTGTCCCAAATTGTTCCAGTGGCACCATTAGAACTTACAGAAGACTTCCTGATGGCGGGGGGTGGGGGGATGGTGAGTTACAAAGTGAAGGAGTGAGGAGTGGCCAGATGGCCTTGCTCCGTGGAACCATACAGAGCAACCTCCATGTGGCTACAGGGCTGTGGCGAGGGCAAGTGGCTCATGGTTTTCCCAGCAGCTCCAGTGCCCCAGTGCTGGTACATCACTGTAGACATGGCCTGGCTGACCTCTCTACACGGCCAAGCTTATTTTAGCCACATTAACTGTTTTTTTTTTTTTTAAACCAGGGATTGAACCCAGAGGTGCTTAACAACTGAGCCACATCCCCAGCCCTTTTTATTTATTTATTTATTATTATTTTTTAAAGATAGGAGGACAGTGAGAGAGAGAGAGAGAGAAAGAATCAATTTTTATTTAGTGTTTCATGTGGCTTTCCTTGCTCCAAGAGTTTGTTTTGTGTACGTGGTGTTAGGGTTTGAACTCACATACTCCCCATGCCAGGCAAGCACAGTAACTGCTGAGCCACCACCCCAGCCCCTTTATTTATTATTATTTTTTTATTTTGAGAAAGGGTCTTGCTAAGTTTCTTAGGACCTCACTAACTGTCTGAGGCAGGCTTTGAACTTGTGATCCTCCTGCCCCAGCCTCCTGAGCCTGCACCACTATGCCCCATTAGGCAGATTAACTCTTCAAAGCTGATCCCAAGGCAGCCTGTCATGTTTGTTATGGTCCTGGAGGATTTCAGCAGATCGGGACAGCTGTGGTGGTGCTAACGGTCTGAAATGGGATCCTTTGGAATTCTGCTGGTTGACATGGAAGGTGCAAGTTGCCCTCTGAGTATCCCAGAATGCGCCCACCCACTGTTGGTGGGGTGAGGATACCTATTTTGCACACAAATGATAGGAGCAGTGTGGGGAGCTGAGGGGTCCAGGAGGTAGGCAGGGGACCTCTCTCTGGGTCTCCTGTGATTGCCAGGTGTAAGTTGGGCTGTAGAGGTGTGGCAGCAGCCAATGAGCAGCCTGTGGAAGTTAGAAGATGACCACCCCAGTTAAATGACCAAACTGCTTGGCGATAAGGGGGAAGTGGTGCCTGAGTTTTCCTTCCGAGGAGCAGGGACTAGCCTCTGTGCCCTCCTGAGAGCCAGGGGTCTGCTGAGAGGTGAGGCTACACCGATCAAAGCAGAGAGGTCCTTGCCCTCGCTGGCTCCAAATCTGACAGTGAGGAGGCATTTATCAAAGAGTTCCTGAGGAGTGGAAACTGCAGCAGAGATGATGAGTGAGGATGGAGCGATCGGTGGCGAGCAGAGTCCTGCAGGAGGGGGCTTCTAGCCCAGCCTGAAAGGTTGGGGAGCACTCTTTGGGGTCAGGATCCTTGAGCCCCAATGTAAAAAGAGGTGCAGGGGTGCTGAGATAGAGAAGGGAGGGAAGAGGTCTGAAGCAGAGGGAGCAGCAGAATGGAACACGGTGCCGTCATTCTTCCATGTGATGGGTTTCCTCTGGTGGTCGAGTCTGTGCTTCTCGTGCAGACAGTGTAGGAGATGCAACTGAACGTTGCTTTGACTGAGATCTTGGATGACCCTGAGCCATCACTCTCTCACAGGTGGGTGCTATAAATTGAAACATGTCTCCAGCAAGAAAGTTGTATAACTCACCCCAGTACCTTAGAATGTGACTGTGTTTGGAAGTAAGGTCCCTGGAGACACAGTCCAGTTAAGATGAGGTCATTAGGGTGGGCTCTAAGCCAGTATGAGTGGTGTCATTATAGGAAAGGGAAATGTGGACATAGAGACAGACTGAGGGAGAGGATGGCCACCTGGGGCTTGGAGTGGTGCCGCCACAAGTCCCTAATGCCCTGAGCTCCCTGAAGCTGGAGACAAGGAAGGACCCTCCTTCAGAGGCTTTTGAGGGACCAGGGGCCTGCTGACACCTTGATTTTGGGATTCTGGCCTCCTGAACTTTGAGATGACGCATTTGTTCTCTTAAGCCACCCAGCTGACAGTTCTTTGTTATGGCAGCGCTAGGAAACTAAGACAGTAGGGGAAGGAAGAGAAATGAAGGGTCGTGTTGAGGATTAAATGGAACATATTTATACCCAGGACAAGGCTTAGAACATAATAGGTGCTCTATGAATAGTAACTATTGTCTCAGGGTAGAAAACGCACAGATTCCATTTTTGTTTGGGGGTGGGGTTTGTTTTTATGTTTATTTTTGGAAAAACTGGAAATACTCAAAGGTTAGGTTGGGTTGCTACACACACACATTGGTAGCCATCCTAGAGAATTCTTTACTTACTTACCTGTGCTCAAAAAATAAAAATAAAAATAAAAAAATGTTCTTATCAGTCCACCCATGATAAGTCTCCAGCTCCTTCATGAGATAACAGAGCACAGAGCTTGAATATTCAGATGGACCACGGTTCCCTAAAGACACACTAACAGGTAAATGACTGATTCCCAGGTCCTTTTGGGGAGGCAGTTTTGATATAAAGAGAGGAGAGCACAGAGGGGGGCATCCCAGAAGGGGTAACACAGTGAAGGAAGCAGGCTTGCCCACCTGCTCGGTTCACCCAGGCGTGGTTCCCCATGGAAGCAGACTTTTCCTATTGATCCAGGCTGCTTTCCATTCCCACTTCAATGCTAGTCTGATACAGGTGCATCTTTTACATAGTGGCTTCAGAAAACACCTGAAGTCTCAGAAATATCGATGAGTCTGCATGGTTTCTTCCTGTCTTCCCTCCCTATGTGAAGCTTGGAACTCACTATCACAAAGTGAATACTAGATGACTCATGCACTTGAAGTGGGAGGCACCTGTTGGGGTAAGTATATGGAGATCAACCTAGTCTTAGGTGATGAGGCTTGGGTGCCACCCAGCCTGGGGTCCTTGTCCCAGTTCTTGGGCACAGTGACATGTCTTTCCTTCAGTGCCAATTCTTCATCTGTAACATGGGGATGGCAATGCCTAACCTCTTTGAGCAGTACTTGTAGTGATGATTGGGTGAGACAGCATCTGTACCCTCCCCAGTTGGTTTCTGGCTCTTAGGAGGAGCTCAGTCCACATGAGCAGTATTTGCTGGGTGTTTCTGTCCCGAGCTGTGGGCTTCATGCCTCCTCTTTAAGAGGCATGGGGGTTTAATGAAGGCATCTGGTTCTGCACCTGGTTCCACACAGATTTGCCAAATGACTGTTCAATGAGGTGTAGCTGATGTTCTGCAACAGTGTCTAAATTATTATGATTTTTTTTATTCCTAGCCCCCTCTGCTTTTGCAACATAAAGTGCAAGGGCTGCCTTAGCATGTCATGTAAATCAAAGAGGAGCTTCTGTTGTTGAAAGCAGGGAGAGGACCACCTCTTCTTGTCCCCATTTCCTTTCCACCCTTGTTCCTCAGATGGTGCCCAGAAGGAGCTATTTGAATGTCTATGCTTGGAGCAGAAGGATGAAAAACTGCTAGACCCAAAGTCCAAGAGAAGGGGATTAGGCCACAGAAAGACTTCTGGGGCTTAGGGTTCCTGAGATTAGCTGTCAGGTTACACTTAACAGCCTTGGTGGATAGGAGCCTCTCTTATGATCGAAGTCCTCCCAAGAAAGCATTTTCCCCCCGTAAATCAATCCTTACTCCTAACTCAGAGTCCTACCATTTATCCATTTTTAGTAAAGGTGCAAAATGTTGGGCCTTAGCTCTGAAGTAATTGTTTATTTGTAATTCTATAAACTATTATTATCTCTCCCCCAACCAAGTTAGAGGCCACACTCCCATTTGGTTGTTGCCTCCATTTCTTCTCAAGCCCATAAATAAAAACCTGGACGAGGAACTCCCTGAAGGTAGAGGCATCTCATCTGGAGTCTCCTGGAAGGACCAACACCAGCCTTCTGTACATGGAACTGGTTCTTCTTTGGATTTTCTTTTGTTGTCCTACATAGAAATCTTCACTTGTTCTTGTAAAAATTCTTTCCTAGAACAATTTATTTTGTGTTGTTATTTAAAAGACAATAATTGGGCTTCTGTCACATTCTTTGGAAAACTATCTTAGCTATGCAGCCTGTTCACTTGCAACCAAACAAACATTTCATATTCTTTCATCCATATGCTCACAGAAGATAAAACTGAAATAGCTTGTTTATGTTACTGGTATTAAAATGACAACTATGTCCCCAAATATCAAATGGGTAGACTAGTGCAGACTTAAATTCCACCTGGAGTAGGAGACATTATTTCTGACACCATTATTATTTCATCTATTTATCCATCTACCCATTCTTCATTCACTGAGCATTACTTAGTGCAAGGCCCAGAGACATACGGGTGATTAAACAACCTGCATACGAAAAGGTCAAGGGCGTTCTGGTGGGGAGCAGCATGAAGCGTTTTATTATTAGCATTTTACCTCTATTTACCTCTTTCATTGTTTCCAGGATTCAATATAGAAAACAACTTATTTGTGCCTTTTAAGTGCATTGTATCTCAAGGAAAGTATTTGTTCAACGTGTAGGAATTGGTTTTTCTGGCTCATAGATTAGCCCTTCATTGTTCCTTCCTTCTCTTATTTCCTGAAAATTCTATGTCTTCTATGTCTCTTCCTCAGCAATAACTGGAGAGTTTCAAAGGGACATAAGAAGATAGGTAGGGCTTTGTATTAGTCACTCTGATTTAATTCAGAACTCAAAACCTAAAATGCAAAATGTTATCGACTGTGATGTTGGGGTATTTGGGTTTTCCCTAGCCTGGCCTTAAGGCATGGTGACATGGCTTTTGTCTACAGACTCATGTGATTCCTAATATTAACTCTGCCAGATAAATCAGCACCACAACACCAGAGTTATTATGAGAAAGAGATGCCTGCTACAGGGTCTGCAGGTGCGAATGCTTGTTAAATCGCTTTCTTCCTTCTTCCTCTGATTTTTTTTTTTTAAAGAGAGAAGGACAGTGAGAGAGAGAGAGAGAATCAATTTTTTTATTGAGTTTTTCACATGGCTTTCGTTGCTCAGACACTTAGCTGTGTACGTGGGTGCTGGGGTTTGAACCTGTGTACTTGATCATGCCGAGCAAGCGCCATAACCGCAGAGCCGCCGCTCCAGCCCCCTTCCTCTGATTTTTTAAGACAGCAGGCAGTAGGTTCCATGAGAATCGTTAAGCATGAGACATAGTGACCGCACAGTTCAGTCCCTGCTGTAGTTTGGACACTGTCTGAGGGTATCTCCCAAAGGTTCACATGTTGGTAACTTGAGCACCAGTGTGGTGATGTGAGAGGAAGTAGAACGTTTAAGAGGGTAATGTTGCTGATAGAGTGAGTTAGTTCTTGCCAGAGTAGGTTGTTATAAAATGAAGTACCCCACGTGCTTGACCTCTTCTGCATCTGGCCATTTCCCTGTCTGTTCTCTGCCATGTTGTGATGTAGCCTAGGGGACCCTAACCAGAGGCTGACCAGATGGAGCAACCTAATGTTGGACTTTTCAGCTCCCCAAACTGTGAACTAACCAAACCCCTTTTCTTTGTAAAGTCCCCAACTTCAGATATTTTGCTACAGTAACAAACTGGACCAATATAGTGCCATATTTTAAAATACAGTTTAATTTCTCTAGTTATTAAAGGGTTATGTAACTTGGCTTAGGAAGACCAGAGGTCAAGGTAGTGTTGTTGTTGTTTTTAAGAGAGAGGAAGGGAGGGAGGGAGAGAGAGAGAAAGAGAGTGACAGAGAGAGAGAGAGAGAGACAGTCAATTTTTATTTTTTAATCTGGCCTTTGTTTCCCTGATGCTTATGTTAGGGTTTAAACCTGAGTCTTCAGAAGAAGAAATCAGAAAATCTCTCCCATTCACCATCACTTCCAAAAGAATGAAATACTTGGGTATTAACCTTACAAAGGATATTAAAGACCTATTCAAAGAAAATTATCAAACACTAAAAAAAGAAATTACAGAAGACCTGAGCAGATGCAAAAACATTCCATGCTCATGGCTAGGCAGAATCAATATAATAAAGATGGCCCATTCTACCCAAAGCCCTTTACAGATTTAATGCAATCCCCATCAAGATACCTATGGCATTTTTCAGAGGTATAGATAAAGCAATTCTCAAGTTCATATGGAACAACAGGAGACCCAGACTAGCCAAAACACGACTCTATAGAAAGGAAGAAATAGGGGGTATCTCAATCCCTGACCTGAAATTATATTACAGAGCTGTAGTAGCAAAAACAGCATGGTATTGGTATCAAAACAGAACTGAAGACCAGTGGAACCGAATAGAAGATCCTGAGACATACCCCCATATCTTTAACTATTTGATCATTGATAAAGGGGGCAAAAGTATAGTGTGGAAGAAAGATAGCCTGTTCAACAAATGGTGTTGGACAAACTGGACAGCCATGTGTAGACAACTGAAGCTGGATCCTTATCTTTTTCCCTGCACAAAAATTAAATCAAAATGGATCAAAGACCTGGATATTAAGCCAACAACTTTAAACTTACTAGAAAAAGAAGTAGGGTCATCACTACAGGACATAGGAGTTGGCAGCTACTTCCTTAACAAAACTCCCATGGCTCAAGCTGTGTAAAATCAAGAATAAATGAATGGGATGCAATTAAACTAAAAAGTTTCTGCACAGCTAAAGATCTAATCAAGAGCATCAAGAAAGAACCCACAGAATGGGAGAAAACCTTTGCCTGCTACACCTCGGACAGAGGGCTAATATCTAGAATATACAGGGAACTAAAGAAACTAAAGTCCAAACTCGCAAATAATCCAATCGATAAATGGGCTAAAGAACTCAAAAGGAACTTCTCTCCAGTGGAAGTCCAGAAAGCCCATAAATATATGAGAAAATGCTCTACATCATTAGTTATAAGGGAAATGCAAATCAAAACTTCAATGAGATACCACCTCACTCCTGTTAGAGTGG
>PVKS010054274.1:0-10121 GCA_004027875.1 Aplodontia rufa
GAGATGATGGAGAGAAGAGATGGGATTTGTGGGGCCACTGGAAGATGCAGCTGTGGCACCTGCTGGTGGTGTCAGGGTGAAACAAAGTAACTACACATGCATCAACCTTTTGTTTTCTTCATGGAGGTATGTGATCATGCATGGAAAGACTGAGATGGGAAAGGTGGGACAAGAGAGATGAGAAAGTTTTGAAATCAAGGGTTGTGTCTTGGTCTTGGGACCGCAGGTAAGTGGATGAACACACTACGTGGACAGATGACAACGGATGTGGTTCAGAAGAGTGTCAAGAGAAGATTTGTCGTTAGGATAAGCAAACCTTCAACAGGAGTAGATAGAGATCACGATGCAGGTGTGTGTTTCCCAATGTATGCAATAGCTGGATGCATGTTTGGAAGAGTGTTTACTCCACAAATATGCGAATAATGAAAAGAGGGAGTTCAACAATTTTTTCAGGAAATGATGTAAGCCAAGAACCACAGTCTTTTCTGATTTTGGCCTGGTCTCTCTGGCTCAAGTCTGCTGCAAACTTCTTCAAAAATCACAGAACTTGGCCACCTCTCACTGCTTCCCTTTCCGTCCATAGCAGGCGCCCTCAGTGCTCATCTGCACTCACCTCCAATGTATGGACCCAGTATGGAATCCATGTCTCTCATCAGATTGAAATTCCTTCCTCTAAGTTGGCTATGAACTTCAACAGTGACTTAGCTGCACTCAGTGCACCTGTCATTGCTGTTCAGGCCCCAATATTTCTGGGGTTCTTGGCTCTTTGTCTGAGCTCCATGCACCACTTTCATATGTTTGACCCCATTTTTTCCATCATCCCTGAATCTGCCTTACAGCCATGCTCTTCTGGGTTGACTGAAAGTCTCCGATACCTGCATAGCTTTTGTGCCCTGCAGAGAACACTGAGGGCTGAATATCCCAAAAGACACTGTGAGCATCTCTGAGCACTGTAGCTTGTATGACATAAAATGCTGAGTGCAATCAAGGGGGTGTGCATTGATGTTCTGATTTCTCCTTTTTCCATTGAGACAGGGGATGGAAACCATGCCAGTGACAGGCTACACCCCTCTTGCCAAGGCACTGTGACCCCACCCATGGCTGCACCCTCCGATGTCCCTTGGGCCCTAGGCCCTCAATTCAGGGCACATGTAACAAGCCCTTTTTGAAAGTGGAGGGATTTCATCCAGGAGGCTTCAGAAAAACACACAGCGGCATTGAAGAGGACATGCCTCTATTGCCCTTAGTGTCCCGTGAAACTAAAGAACAGAATGTTGACACTGGAAGCAGCGTGGTAGGGCACACCGGGATCCTCTTTCTTGTTTCTTCACTGGTGATGTTTCCAATGTTCCCAGTTGTGGCCTTGCGAGGGTGGCAGTCCTCCTTGCATGTGGCTGGCCCATCCAAGCCTGCAGCTGGCGAATTTGACCTACCTGGCTTCCAAGGGCAGACCTACAGGGTCTTGAGGAGCCTTGGGAAAAGGTAGGGAAGCTCCAGTGTGGGCAACGGATGTGGAAGGGCATGTGGTTCCTGGTCAGGGGAGGCCTTTGGGGACCAGGAACCGTTGCTGGGTGTGGGATGAATGGCTTGAGCACTGAGGACACAAGGTCAGGCATTGGTTGTTGGTGCAGGGGCTACTGCAGCAGAGGCATGTTGCATGATTTTCCAAGGGGTACCTGCAAGAGAGCAGGAATGGCCCAGGATTGTTCGCACAGCAGCCTTCCATGCAAGGTTGGAATGAATAGATAAAGAGGCAGCCCAAACCTGGACTGTTGTGCTGCACTGCTGTCCCAGAATCCGTGTCTGATTCTGAATTCAGAAATTTTTGTCATAAATTCTTAGAGGTCAATTTTATACTTAAGTAATTCCTTGAAAGTATTATAATTGAAAGCGAAACCTTTGATATAACTTATTTAAAAGTAGTTTCTCACAGAAGCATGAACTTCAAAGAGGATAATTTGACTCTTTGTGTATCAATGCTAGAAGAAATCAATGTCCAAAACTGGAAATAAAATTTATTCAGCTATACCTTGTTCTTTGTTTCAATGATTGTGTTGTGCAAAATCAGACTTGCTGCCATCCCTGTGTTCTTACTGTAGACAGCAAGGTGAAGAGCAGAGTTGTCACTGATGTCCTTCACATTTGGATCTGCACCATGCTCCAGCAGAATCCTGGCACATTCTTCTTCCTGGCACTGTGCAGCCTGTCAGTATGGCACCAATAAGAGATTGCCAGTTCAAAGAAATTGAGATGTAGAGACCACACCTTTCAACAACTAGCCACACTTGAAAGAAATGTATTTTCTTTCAAAGAATATAAATCAAATGAATCCCCTGATGAAAATTTCAGCTACCATCTACCTTAAACTGAGCGGTGCTGTTGTCACTGTCACGACATTTATGTTGCATTCCATTTAAATCAGGAATGTCACCACTTCTTGATGGCCAAAAGCACAGGCATAATGCAGAAAAGTCCTATGAAAATGAAAGCAAACATCAGAAATTTATTGAATACAGTCTAAGTTTTTTCCACAAAATTATATTCTTCCTTTAATTTTTTGCTCAAAATATCTATATCTGCTTTAAGGGTCAGGGGTGTGGTGGGATTTTGGGGCTGGAGATGGAACATAGGACCTCATTCATGCTAGGCAAAGACTGTACACCTTAGGTATATTGCTAGCTCAGAGAAACTTGGTTGGAAAGGAATATCAACGACTTTGCAGTGAGTCCAATGTAAATTGAAACCTTTCTTTAAGCTTTGTTACTTACTAGCTGTTATTGGTTAGCATTTCTACGCATCTTTCCTCACCCAAAAAAACCAATGTTTGAAGAAGTAGCTATGAATCAGGGCAACTAGTGATCTCAAAAAAAAAAAAAATCTATGCAGAGGATTTACAAATACAATAAAAAAAAAACCCAACTTGAAAACTCCTTGATAATTACTGTGTCTTCTACTTAATAATAATAACATCTGGATGAATTAAAATAGCACAAGAATACCAATTTCACAGATTTTCAACGCATTATAGATTTCAATCTGGTTAAGCTTCTTTTCTTGCATTTGAGAAATCATGATATCGGAGTTTTGATTGTAATTGACGATGTTCTACAGATTTAGTTGTCATTATTTATGTAATATTCATATGCAGAAGAATAATCACAGAATCGATGTTGCCATGAAAAAATAAAAATTAACATAATATGTTCATTGACATTCTACTCTTTGTTCGAATTTAGTTAAATTTTATTTCTTAAAGTTACTAAAGAAAGGGCTCTGAATGACAATGACAAAGTAACTTTCCTTTCATTTTAGTTGAAGAAAATTTATGATTTAACTTTTTCATTTAATTTATATACAGATTTACAGAATGTATGAAAATTAGACATAGACATGCTGGATATTGTTATTTGTTACTGTTATGAATTTCCAAAATGACAACTAATGTGTCCTTTTCAATTGTGTCATGTCAGAAATGCCTTTGAAGGAACAGAAAAAAAATTTTTGAATGAAGTTCAGGTCAATGGCTTCACATTTAATTTGTCAACTTTTTAGCCTGTGCAGTGTAAGAAGAAATTTTGTACATTGGAAGGGAGCTGAGAAACAACAGAACATGCACTGTATTTAATGATGTGGTTACAGCTGGTGGATTGAATGCATTAAAATTAATTATAAATACAGAAGAGGATTTCAAATTTTTCAGTTAGGCATGAGGCCTTTGATTTCCAACAGCCAAAATTAAACAAAAATACTGATGTGCATTTTCCTCATATATTTTAAAATAAAAACTATAAACTAAAGAGATCTTTCTCATCCAGCTAATTGCACTTTAAATATTTTAAAAGCATATGCCTGCTTTTAATAATAATTTTCTTTCATAGAGGGTTTCATATTAATTTTGATAGAATTATTTTCAGATTGCTGGCTCTTTAACTGTTGGTATAATTCCATGTTTAAGTTTTTCATCCCAGCCTGTGGTTTCAACAGTCCAGTTTTCAAATGAAAAAAGCACAATGACCAACTTGGTTTTCAAGTTATAATTAGCTATGCTTTAATGATATAGAATGAGTAAGTACTAATTTCTAATTGTAGCTGATACATTTCTCATTTTGCCTGAATGAAAACTCTCAAGCTGTGTTCTTTCGGGTATTTTCACATTGTGACAAAGAAATGTAGATGGCTTCTGAGGTGGTGGCATAATCATGTCATCCTACATACAGAGTGCTTCCGAAGCAGGATGATGTTCACTTCCAGACCACTGTGACAAATTATCAAGCACATGATGCAAAATAAACAGTAAATGGTTTAGAATGCTGCTGAGTGGTAAGGTGGCACAGGTGTCAATTTCAACTTCTGATAACCACAGGAAAAGATACCTGATATTCTAGAATCAATGTTCTTTTTATGAATGGATAATATTTGCATTCCTAAATATGAAATGTAAGCCATATCAAAAAACTTAGTTTCTCAATAATATTTCAAAGTTTCAGAATGCTTATTCTATTCCACTTATATAAACTTCCTATTAGTATATACCATTACTTGATGAAAATAAAGAGCATACTACAGCAAGTCAAGTAGATACATGACCATAAAATCAACTGCTTATATGCAGAGATATGAGGATCACAACTTCAGCCTCAGACTCAGCAATTTTGAGATGGCCTAAATGACTTATCAAGAGATACTCACAATCGACCTTTAGTTCTCTAGGTTAAGGTGATTTTATTCAGCATAATTTCTTCCACATCCATCCATTTACCTTCAAAGGCTGCAATATCATTGATTCTAATTGCTGTGTAAAATTCCATGGTATATGTATACCACAGTTTTTGGATCCATTCATCCAGTAAGGGGACATCTGGATTGTTTCCATAGTCTAGCAATAGTAAATTGTGCTGCTATGAACATAGATATTGCTGTGTTACCATATTGTGCTGATTTTTAATCCCTGGAAAGATACCCAGAAGTGGAATAGCATGGTCGTATGATGGGCTCATCCCTATTTTTTTGAGGATTCTACATTCTGCTTTCCAGAGGGGTTGAGTAAAATCAGCTTAACCCAGAGAACTAAATCTCGAATGTCTCCACTCATCTGTGGAGCTTGAGACTAGACCCTGGTCAGTGAGAAAGTTGGTCTATTATCATGTGCTAAATCCAGATAAGGTGTAATGTTATACAATATAATCCTTCTTTAGAGATATTGTGGGAAGGGCAAGGGAGGGTTAAGGTTGGGTAATTGGGGGTGGCGCTCCTGGGATAATTTTAATGTTCAGAATCTATACACATTTTATATTATTTTGTAAAAATAATGTATGATTGTTCAATAAGAAATTTGTCAATAAAAAAGAGTAATGAAAACCACATTAAGATACCACTTTACGGCACTCCGAATGGCAATGATGAAGAAAATAAACAATAATAGATGATGGCCCTTGATTCATATCAGCTTCACTTTAACATTTTCCACCTTCATTATTATTTTTACACCTGTTTATGGAGTTTACAAATTTGAAGCATGTGGGATAAATTCTAGAAGTAGAATTGACTATGTCTGATTCACTCTTTAGTATTTGATTTATGTGCTAAATACTTTCAGATCAGGCTTAAAATAATCATCTTATTTATAGTTTTTATATCTCTCAGTAAAAGAATACTTCTCGATTATGAGGAAAAGAGATGCAGGAACTCTCAAAATAACATCTCAGGTAAGACATCTGACCATGAATTAATCTTGGTGGACAAATTTTAAGTAAAACCATAAATGTAGGAATATTTTCATTACAAAAGTTATACTAAAATTCAAATAGTGAATTGTATTTATATTTTCTTGATTTCTTAATGATTTTAATTCAGAATTATAAAAGGAAGTAATGCTACCATTGTACAACTAAATCAGGGTTATCTAGAGAAAATGTCCCATCACTTATTCTGGCTCCCAAAATCATCATATATTTTTCTAAAAAATATGAAAAATATTTTTCCATTGATTGTGGTATATTCACTGAATATTTCCATTTTAGCAAATTAGACATTGTGGGAATAGGATAGAAGACCCTGAAACAAACCCTCAAATCTTTTTTATTGAGAAATTTATTTGTTGAACAAATATACACATTTTAACAAAATAATATATAATGTATAAAGATTCTGAAAATTAGATTTACACTCAAGAAACCCTCAAATCTTTAAACATCTGATTTTTGACAAAGGGGGATAAAATATGACATGAAGGGGAGACAATATCTTTAATAAATGGTGTTGGACAAACTGGACAGCTACTTGCAGAAAGTGGAAATTAGACCCATATCTCTCTCCTTGCATGAGAATCAAACCAAAATGAATTAAGGAGCTAGGAATTAAACCAGCTATACTGCAACTGATGGAAGACAAATTAGGTCTAACACTTCAGCATTTGGGAGTAGGCAAAGAGGTTCTCTCAACATGTCTCCTAAAGTGAAGGAACTAAAGTCAAAAATCAGTGAATGGGATGCCATAAAGCTAAAAAGCTTTTGTACTGCCAGGGAAACAATCAAAAGAGTCAAGAGGTTTCCAATGGAAATGGAGAGAATCATGGGCTATGATTTCTCAAACAGGGGCCTCATATCCACAATCTACAAAATCCTCAAAAATCTCACATACAAAAACACAAACAACCCAATCAATAAATGGGCCAAAGAAGTAAATAGAAACTTCTCAACAGAAGACATTGATCAAGCAAATGAATACATGAGAAAGTGCTCCAAATCACTGTTAATCAGAGAGTTGCAAATGAAAACTACATTAAGATGTCACCTTATGCCTGTCAGAATGGCAAAAATGAAGAAAATAAACAATAATAGATGCTGGAGGGGCTATGGAGAGATAAGCACACTAACACACTGTTGGTGGAGCTGCAGACTGGTACAGCCCCTTTGGAAAGCAGTGTGGAGAATCCTCAAAAAACTAGGGATGAGCCCACCATAAGATCCTGCTATTCCACTCCTGGGTATCTTTCCATGGGATTTAGAATCAGCACATCATAGTGACACAACTATATCTATGCTCATAGCAGCTCAATTTACTACTGCTGGACTATGTAAACAACCCAGATGTCCCTTACTGGATGAATGGATCCACAAACTATGTTACATGTATACCATGGAATTTAGCACGGTAATTAGAAACAATGATATTGGCGCCTTTGAAGGTAAATGGATGGCTATGGAAGAAATTATGCTGAGTAAAATCAGCTTAACCCAGAGAACCAAGGGTTGAATGTCTCCACTCATCTGTGGAGGCTGGATATAGACCCTGGCCATTGGGAAAGTTGGTGTATTATCATGTGTTAAATCCAGATCAGGTATAATGTTACACAACCTAACAGTGTTTTAAAAAATATTTTGAGAAGGGGAAGGGTGGGACAATGATTTGTTATTGGGGGGAGGCACTTCTGGGGATATCCAGTGTCTATTCACATTTTATATTATTTTGTTAAAAACTTGCATGGTTGTTCAATAATAAATGTTATTTATTATTTATTATATATTATTTATTATATATTAAAATCTAATAATAAATATTAGAATTAAGAGCTAGTATTTGTTTTGAATTCAACAAATTTTAATTTGCTCCGATTCTAAGATGACATTTTGTCTATAAGGTACAGTGATATTAGAGTAAGTGAGTTTCTCTTTAAAATTTGCTTACTCACTTTTTCTGATTCACTTATTGTAACCAGAGCCTCAGGCAAGATAATCACACATTCTACCAGTGTTCTTTCCCCTTTCCCTGTTCTTCTTTCTTGATAAGTTTAGTAGGTGAGAGAAGCAGGTCACTGAAAGCAAAACTTCTAAATTAGTTTGCTGAAATGAGAGGTGAATGAGAAATACTACCAAGTAAGTGCAAGCCTCTAAAAGAGTTGGAGCCATTTGTTTCACATCTCGTATGGTTCCCTTTGTGAAGTAATGAGTGCTTGGACAAAGTTTCTATATTTATTAATTGAGTAACAATTTATGTGCACTGAACACCAACAGTTTCATGTCCTGAGTATTTCTGGAAGACTTCCACCTCAGTTCAGACCCACATAATTTCTAATTTGTTCTCTTGAGTTCTACTACTTTATCTCCATCTATTTATTCACATACCCCTCGTAGTCATTCTACTCAAAATCTTTAATGACCTATCTTCAATGCGTATCTAAACATGAACCACCCTTTCAAATATTAGGGCCCCAATAAACCAAGTTGTGCCATCTCATTATCTTCAGTCCTTCCGTCTCTTTGCCCTCTTCTCTGGCATTATTAATCTTG
This sequence comes from Aplodontia rufa, assembly GCA_004027875.1. Classification (NCBI taxonomy): domain Eukaryota; kingdom Metazoa; phylum Chordata; class Mammalia; order Rodentia; family Aplodontiidae; genus Aplodontia; species Aplodontia rufa. The sequence goes on from PVKS010054274.1 coordinate 8,289, forward strand.
TGGTATATTCTTTCTCACCTGGCTTTCACTATCTGACAAGAAACAAAGTTCATTTACTACTCCTCTTCTCACTAATGCCTTTCATGCTTTTACCCTTTCTTGCCCTCTGTCAATTAACTTCAATCTTGAAATCGCCATTCATGTATTACCTCCATAAGAGTTATCCCTCCTGATAGCATTTTTTGCATAATACCCATAACTTAGCAAAAGCACCAAAAAGTAATTTAAATGACTTTTGAGGAAAATAGGTGGAAAGTTTGCACATAGATGACTTAAAAGTTTATCGCTTGGCTATGGAAGAGATCATGAGGAGTAAAATCAGGTTAACCCAGAGATCTAAGGGTCGATTGTTTGCACTCATCTGTGGAGGTGGGGACTAGACCATGGACAATGAGAAAGTTGGTCTATTAGCATGTGTTAAATCCAGATAACATGTAATGTTTTACAAACTAATACTATTTTTAGAGATATAGTGGGAAGGGGAAGGGTGGGATAAGGGAGGGTAATTGGGGAGTTCACTCCTGGGGGTAATTGCAATATCCAGACTATATACACATTTTATATTATTTTGTTAAAATCTTGTAAGGTTGTTCAAAAATAAAAAAAAAGAGAAAAAAATTTTATCCCTTCAGGGCTGGAGCAATAAAGATGGGCATATAAAGAAATAATTTACCATCCAAGGGCTAAAGACAACTTAAACATTCATAGAGTTATTAATGTAGAAAAAAGGAAAGACATGTGTTCTTTCTAGGGAAAAATAGGAATATTTTTTAAGATTTCACATAGTTGACAGCATTTAATGGAGATAAAAACTGTTCGATCAGTGAGTGGATGGACCCACTTCATGTGTGGAAAAATGTGCTCCAAGCTACAGTTCCTGAAAAGTGACAGTAACATTGGTTATCCTAAATTATGGATAACATGCTTAGTGGGCTGTTATTTAAAAATAGTTATAAGGCAGAGAACAGGCATACATGAATCAGGAAGCTTGGAGAACCGATGCTGATCCTTTTCATTGTATACTCTTATTTTGCCATAACAAATGTATTAATACATGCAGGTTATATACCAGGCATGGTGGCACATGCCTGTAATCCTTGTGGATTGGGACGTTGAGGCAGGCGAATTACAAGTTCAAGGCCAGCTTCAGCAACTCAATAATTTAGTGAGGCCTTGAGCAAGTGAATGATTCCCTGTCTCAAAATGAAAAATAAAAAGAGCTGGGTACATAAGGTTAAGCATCTCTGGGACCAGCTTTTTGTATAAACACAAACACACACACACACACACACACACACACATAGCTTTTGTAAATTTTTCAGGTAAAATGTGATGGGTCATTATATTCAATGCTTTGAATATATTCAACAAATTAAAATAATTTGTTATAACTACAAAGAACACATTTCAACTTAAGAATCTATAAAATCCATAGAATATGCCCTAGTAGTTAACAACACATGCTTGTGAATTTTGTTTTCAACTTGATAGGAAATTTTACATTTAAAGTATGTTCATCAAAAATTAATAGCAAACAAGGTGAACTGATGTTTCTCATGCGGTTTTGTTTCTGAGTATTTGTACTCTTATGTGGGTTAAATGAATTTGTAAGTGAATTTTTGTATGTTCAGGGAACTGGTGCCTTGCTGTGATTAGCTACCCCTCCACATGACTTATTGAATTTTTGCATAATTCATATTATTTCCTGAAGCAGGAAATATATACATAAATTCTTAATTGAGATAATTAAATTATTGTCAATATTTTTATCATTTTGTAGTTTCATAAAGACTGTCAGTTTTATCTGTGTTCCAATTACTTTAACTAAATAGA
>PVKS010054275.1:0-10122 GCA_004027875.1 Aplodontia rufa
GGAACATAACTGAGCAATGTGCACCTCAGATTCCTGAGATGTGATTATTTAGAGTCCCATTTGCATGTCTAATTGTGTATGAGGCAACACAGTGAACTTACAGACATGTTCCAATTTTGTATATCTTATTTTTGAAGTTAGGAACAGACTAAATCAATATTTCACATATGAACACTTAAAACCAAAACCATAGTGTTTTATTTAAATTTACATGTTATGATCCTTCACAGAGCTGTAAACAGAACTCTGGTTCATTAAATTGGTAATGACTATTTCCTGCTGAGAACATTTGTATTTAATCATAAACCACAGGTTCATTCCTATTCACAAGCAAAGGGACCGTGGGTAAGTTGTTATCAGAGGTTTGCCAAAAGGTTTGTCCCCAAATAACTGCCCTCTTTAGCCCGTGGAGATCTATGAAGTTACCAACATTGCAATTTATGCTTCCCAGAGACAACTATTCTCAAATCATCTAACACATGTCTGTCACACAGATATTTACCGTATCTGAATGGGGGTGGGGGGAGTCATTGTAAAAATAAGAAAAATGAGCAATGGTACTGGTGTAAATTCAGGCGGAGATGCTTATTGGGATCTGCTGCTCTCGGGCCAATTTCACCTCTGCCGCCATAATGAGGGCAGGCATAGGAAGTGATGGCCAGCAGGGGAAATGGGATTGCAGGGAGAATGGCACGCAGGGAAAATGGCGCTGGACCTTCACCAGGCAGCTGGTTTTATTGGTTAAATGGGAGGAGTTAATGGGGTTGGCCTTTCAGAGATTGGCTGGTGGATCCATCAATCCATTGGAGCTTGTCTGTCAGCATCTTGATTGGCTGCTCTTTTCATGGGCAAGCTGCCCTTTGCCCTGCCCCTTAGCCAGCATGGCCTTGTGTCTTGACTGAAGCCACACCCCCAGCCAGGCACCATGATGCAGTGACCCTGTGGGCTAGCTGAAGTCATGCCCCCAGCCAGGTGCCATGATGCTGTGACCATGTGGGCTAGCTGAAGCCACACCCCTAGCCAGCCTAACAGTCATTCTTTAGCATTAGAAACTTAGAGTGAGAAACCCAAGACAAAAAGCTATCAGCAATCTTAATTAGCATGTATGATCCTGCTAACCATCCAGTTACCCAATATAGACCCAATATAAAGTGAGAGAATAACTTTCTTCCTACATTCTCTTCCTTTATGCTACAACTGAGTACAAAACTAAGAGGACTTTAAGACTGTTCAGAACACGTTTCAATATACTTTGCTTATTAAACCATCAGCCCTATGATCATTCAAGGAAGTCACCTATTGTAAAGATTCCTAAGCACAGAGTTGGTCCTTCAACTCACCACCTCTACAAGAGCCAGAAAATTACAACAATGTTTCCCTCCCAGAGTTTTCCTCTAGTCGTTTGGTGATGGTGGCCTCCTGGGCTGTTGTGAAATGTATTCCTGCCCACATCTGGACTCCCTGAGAGTTATGATCTATTAGTACTGTCTTCCACAGTCATAGGAAGAAAAGTGGCAAGACAGATGATGTATTTCTCATTTTCTTGATCCACAGTGCATCTTCAAGTTGGGCAAATTTCAAAGTTCAGGAAGTTAGAACCATCTCCTTAGTAAATTAGATTATTGGATCATTACACCATTGTCCCCTTTAGCTGAACCACCAACAAATTATTCATTGACTTTCACTCGATGCTTTCTTTCTTAAAGAAGACTGACAGGGGTGTGTGGATGTAGGGGTAGTCCACATGCACACACACGTGAAACAGGTTTTAGGGAGAGAGCTACTCTCCCACTTTCTTATAAATCCTTACTAGATAACTGAATAGTTAAAATTGGTAAAATTATAGTTAACACACACGCGTATATATACACATACCTTTATATACATACACACATACACATATGTATATAGTTTTCGGTTTTGCTTTCTTGTGGTTCTAGGGATTGATTCCAGGGCCTCAGGCATGCTAAGCATACGATCTACCATACAGCTGCACCCTCAGTCCTAAAATACATTTTAATGGGAAAATAACTTAAAAAGTAATTTAAGTGTCTTATTTTCTAATTAAAATCTGTCAGTCCAGAATATTACAATTTTGTGATTCAGAACATTTAATTCAACCATCAATTCATGCAATACAAACAAAATTAACCAAGTTATTTGATGAATTAGCTAGCTACATTTATGTGCAGCAGGCAAGGTCTTCAAAAGCTCCAACTCTGCAGACAGCCACCTGGGTACCTCCTGTTTCCTTGACGTCTTTCATGTGGTAACTCTCGGCCAGTTGTTTCACTCCCCAAAACTGTCTGTGTTCCAAAATGGCATTATAATAATTCTTTCTTTGCAGGTTGCTTTGAGGAAAACACTGAGATAATCATAGAAAGCACACATTGTATATTGTGTGTATTATATGTTTAAGATTTAGCTCTCATTATCACAGTGTGAAAATCCTGGGGGAGTTATTTGCTATCTCATTCAAAAGCCAAATGGAAATGTAATTAATTTGGCTTTACAAATTCTTTCACTTTTATATCTTTTCTTTCTTCCAGGATAAAAGCATTTGATTCCTATGTTTTGATTATTTTAAATGTATTTATGTGTATTCTACACATGGAAGGGCCTATAATACCCAGATAATTAAAGTCAAATAAGGTAGGAATTAAAGTCTGCTATAGTTCCTTTAATTCATGGGTTATTTTTTCACATTAATGGAGATTAATTTTGACATTCACAGATTAATTAGTAACAGTCTAATTTTTGTGATAGCAGAGACTAAGCTTGAAAAGATTTCTCGGGTATCTGAGATTTCTCATTGAAATTTTTCAATTCTATGGGCATTCACAGTGGAAGGCAAAAGAATCAGATAGGATATAATTGGTCATGGTGGCCCATGCCACCATCCCAGCAACTTGGGAGGTAGAGACAGGAGGATTACAAGTTTGAAACCAGCCTCAGCAAATTATCGAGGCCCCAGGCAATTAAGTGAGACCCTGTCTCAAAATAAAATATAAAAAGGGGCTGGGGATGTGTCTCAGTGGTTAAGTGTCCCTGGGTTCAATCCCCAGTTTGAAAAAAAAAAAAGTACAAGAAGTCCATTTAAAAGAAACTATTCAATTAACTGGTAGCTCCCACTTTGGCATTTTAGGGCCATTTTCCATATTATCTTCTCTTTCCCCTAACTCTGAACTGACAAGCTAATAGATTAGACGTTTCATTCTCTTTTTCTTTCAGGCCATTGTCTACAGTTCCAATGTGGAAGGATTCTCCTGGAAGCAACACACAAATATCAATGTCTGATCACACTTGCTTTAAATAAAATGAGTTTTCTCAAATTACAAGCAGTCCAACTTTTACAGAGAAGTTTCTATATTGTAGGACATAATTTTTAATGTTGGTTTGATTCTGGTGTTTGATTCTTAATCAGAAAATACCTTAATTTACCTATTCAGATTCTTATTTTCCTTCAAATGGACTATCCCACATCCTCTCATTCAGTAATTTAGAAGCTAGCTCATTCTTGCTTAGAAATTAAGGAATGTGATTCCATTAATCTTGATAGTATCTAGATCTATGTTGCAAGTTAGATGTTCTAGACTCAGATGCTGAGATGCAGTTTGGGTTCAAAATCTTTATTAGGAACTCATACCTGTGGAAAGGAAAGAGGCTGAAGTAGATTTGGGCAGATAAAGGAGAACCACAGGTTCAACAAAGCGTTGGCCATTCCAGGGGAGCATCCGGAACAGTGGGCAGTGTGGCTGACCACCTGCGCATCCCACATCAGGCCATCAAGGCTGGGCTTCTGTGGCCCCTCAACTCTTGGTCACTGGTGCAGGCTACCCTGAGGAATATCACCTCAGCAAGGGGGCTGTTTGCAGCTGACATGGGTCCTGGAATGACTGACAGATGGATCTCTGCTGAGCAGTCTCAGTGGACAGTGCGCCCTTCCATAGAGGGAGAGCTGAGTAGTATCTATCCCTGCTTATTAACACCCCTTAAAACCAATCTCCAAAGTGACGTGACTAAAAAGTGATCCATAGGAGGCAGGGAAAAAATATTAAGCATTTGTATTGATTTCTTGATTCATTTTTATTTTGTAAAGAAACACATTATATGTATCATTTTATCCATTTTTAATGCTACAGCTCAGTACCGTTAACTACACGAAGTTGGAGAGGCACATGTATTCAGACCCCAGTGCCATTCATCCGTCAATGGACATTTGAGTTGTTCACACCTTTTATGCATTGTGAACTGTGCAGCTATGAACATAAGTGTATCAGCATCCCTTCACAACCCTGTTTGCAGTTCTTCTGGGTATTCATCCAGAAGTGAAAATGTTAGCTCGTATGGTAATTCTATTTTAATTTTTGAAGACCTTCCATCCTGCTCCCATAGTGGCTACACCACTTTACAAGCCCACCAACAGTACGTAAGGTTCTCTGATTTCACCACACCCTTGTCAACACTTGGCTGTTGTCTGGGTGGTATTATTATCATCATTATTGTTGCCATCATAGTCAGTATGAAGTGACATCTCATTGGAGTTACTTCACCTTTTAATGTTTGCCTATGATAGATAATACAAACACTCTACTATGACAGTGGCAAATGTATGAATCACTCACTCAGGACGGCGGAGCAGAAGCAGTGTCCAGAGCACATTTCATCCTGGAGGCTCTGGGAAGGCCATGTCCCCTCTCCAAGCCAACTTGGAAACTCTAATATGATAAATCTGTAAATGTATTTTGGAGTGGGCTTAAATATTTTATAAATAAAGTTATAAAATCAAAAATAAGCTTGGAAACAACTGCTTTAAGGGGAGTATTTTGGGATTCCAGAAAATGGAATCTAAAGTCCACAGTTCTTAACAAAAAGCCCTTATAAAATTATCATTTGACATATTAAAACCTAATATACAAAATTCATTTTTGGAAAGGGAATAAAAAGTTGAATAAATACTAATAAAACCATATAAAAACTAGATACATTTAAATTCATGAGAATGAAAACAAACTCTGTAGACGAGAAGAGAGTTAGCTCTCCTTAACTCTACTTGTTCTCAAAGACAAAAAAAATGAAACAAAACAAAATAAATTAGCATGGAAAATGTCAATGTTTAGTGCAAACTTAAAGTGATCTGCACAGGACTGCCCTGTTTTTATTTCTCATTTTGTTTTGACTGTTGACTTAAATAACTGCATGCCAAAAACAGCACTGCAAGATGGTAACAAAAAATAAATGGGATCAGACAGTCTTATTAGACACGGCTCTCTTTTGTGCAAGTTCACCTACTGAGTGAGTGTCAAAAGATACGAGGGCACAAATGAGCTTCCCAAGGCTCTTTTGCAGTTTTGGAACCAAATGCCAAGTCATCTTTTTCCATCCAAGTCCTTTCAAACAATAGAGCACCAGGGTAAGATTCCAAGCAAATGGGAGATTTCTAAGAGACTTGGAAAATATCAATGTTAAATATCAAAATGATAAGCTACTTACAAAAAAAATATGAAGGACTGATTTAGATAAACTAATTTATGCATGAAGTTCCAATGAGGAGTTACTTTTATCTCACAAGAAATCACAGAGAGGACATGAGATCTACAGAAACTGAGGCAGTAAGGTGTTGCAACGGAAAGCCTTAGATTTCGCAGCAACCGTCATGAGCTTTCAGATTTTAACCTGCCTTTTAAAAGAGCAGCAACCATGAAATAAAGCACTAACAAATTTGGTTTTTCAACCCTCTGCTTGCATTTATTTCTCTCGTGCTTTTACAAACCTGGCTAGGTCAAATGATCTCTACTTTCAAGAAGCTGTGTGAATAAAATGGTATCAGTGAGGTTTGAGTCATTCATGGATACCCAGGTGCCTGAAAAGGGCCAGGAGTTATTGAAACCATTGGAATAATAAAGTAATCTGGATGCAGATCCAGATACAGGGTGCAGAGCTAGATTTGTTATTCTCCATGCTACCAGATGCAAAGCCAAATGTTCTCTATTCATAAAAAATGCATCTAGAGTTGCCCATATTCATAAACAATATTTGCATGCATGAATTTTCCATTTCATGTACTATTAGAGTTGTGATGAAGTAGTGAAACTACTCTCCTAGACTATGGCTAAAAGAAGATAAATCTTTACAATGAGTATCTGCCACTTCCCTGTGATAAGTTTGGGTTTTGGGGGGTTTGTTGGGGTTTTTTGTTTTTTTGTGATTAAGGTCACACCATATGGGAAAAGATAATATAAACCCAAATTTTGTGATCAGTTCAGTTCCCCAAGGGTAAGTCTATCATACATAAAAAGAAAGATTGCTTGGCTTTGATGATTTTATTGTAACCAAATTATTCCAAGCTAATCTAAAATAGCGGGTGAACTTGTTCAGTAAGAGGAAAGTAAAGTCACAGATAGTCGCAAAAGAAAAAATTTGAAATGAGAATCGATGCATTGTCTGCAGATACCAAAAGGATGACCTAGACTTCTACAAAATCCATGTGCTTTGAATTATAGCCAAATGATACTACTAGAAGAATCACAAAGGGCCTCACATCCCCTGGGTTGCCCCGCCTGGTTCCCAAATGCAAAGGTCACTCCAGGCAACGATTTTTCCAGGTTGAACAACCAGATTTTTTCTTACCAAAGGTGTTGAGATACCTTACGTCCAGTTTTTAAAGGTTGCACTTATGTAATGTTATTAACAGAAATAACTTCAATTATAATGTGTTTTCACTACATGCTAAGCAATCAGGAAATGTGAAAAGCACCCTCATATATGCATTGTTTTATTTAATTCTAAAAACAGGGCTTATAAGGCAAGAGCTATTATTTCCATTTTGTAGACAAACTAATGTTTAGAATGGGTAAGTAACTGGGAGGTAGTATTTATTATTTTTTTTAAAGAAAGGGGATAGTGAAAGAAAGAAGCAATTTCTGTTTAATTTTCCATGTGACTTTCATTCCTCAGACACTTTGTTGTGTATGTGGTGCTGGGGTTTGAACTCGTGTACTTGTGCATGCCAGGCAAGCGCGGTAACCGCCGATCCATTGCTCCAGCCCCTATTTATTCTTTAAAATTGTTATTTTGTACTAGAAAACAAAAACACCAGAATCTAAACTCTAGGAGATTAACCATTCACAAAATGTCCGTTGGGTAATAGAAGTGGGTGTTGACTAAAATCACAAAACAGAACAAAGCATCATGGGTAGAAGTTTCCCTTAGAAAGAACTGCTGAAACACCTCCAGTATGGCTGATATTACATTTCGAAGTTGTAATGACTATACAAATTGACTCCTTTCTTTTACGAGGAATCTCTCCAATTTCTCATGTCCAAGACGTCCTTAACACCATCTCCAAAGTAGCAAAATACAGTTGTGTGTTGCGTGACAACGGAGAGAGATGTTCCGAGAAGAGTGCCATGAAGCAAGCCCATCATTGTGTCTAATTCAGAGTGTACTCACTCAAATCCAGGTGGTCCAGGTCAGTCACCAAACGTAGAGTCTTGTTGCAAACAAGAGACCCTGTGACCACAGGTGGGAGGAGGTTGCAACTGGCATAAGGCATACTATTTTATAGTTTTATAGCACATTTTTTTCTTTGAAGTAGGGGTACACACTGATCAATAAAAATTATTGTATAACAAATCCATAAATCAGTATCATAGTTGCTTATCATTGTCAAATATTATGATTGTACATATGTGCTCTGCTTTTATACAACTGCAGTGTAATAGGTTTCACACTAGCAGCACCACAAACATCTAATGCCTTGTTCTAAGACTTTAGTATATCACTAAGGAATAAAAATTTTTCAGCTCCATTATAATCCTATGCGAATCTACTGTGATTGACGGAAATACATGTATACAGCACATGACTGCATTTATTTATAAGAAACACAGGAAAATTTCCAGGAGCTCCAAGTTTGCAGAGTGCTATGACTGGCAGACAAATTATGGGCAGCCTTGCAGAGGGCCATACCCGATCAGTCAAGGGGCTGCATCTTACCCTCTCACCTAATCCTCAATACTTATGGGCATCACCTATCATGTTACAGAAGTCCCAAGAATTGGAGACACTGTTACCATTGGTCCCATTTTTCTGTAGGTCACACCTTTAAATGAGTTTACTTTGATCTAGTGGGAAAGTCCAGTAGTCTAGCTCAGACTCAAAAGAACTAGGGTTTCCTTTCTGAACCCTAAGCTGCTAAATGTTCTGGACTGATAGCAAAAATCCAGGGGTAGTATTGAAAATAATGTTCCATGCTGCCAGGTATTGCATCCAAACATTACTGCAGACCTCCCTTGCTTCCTGAACACTCGTATTTACATGGCAGAAGGGGGTCCTGGAGAAAATCTAGATCCAATGGTCTTAGAGTTGACCTTCGAGTCACTGTAAGTCCCTCCAAAATGGCATTGGGGAACTTAGCCAGGCATGCTTATTAAAAACATGGAGTAATGAACCAAAAAATTGGATTCAAGTCTGTGCTCTGTTATTACTGCGTGTGGGTTTGGGAAAGAGCTTTGCAAACACCTTGATTTTTTCATCTTTAAAATAGGGATACAAATATCTTTTCATGGAATTTCTATGACTAAAAAAGTAAATGATACATGAAAACCTGATGGAAATCCCAGCATGTGGGATTTATATGTGTTTTTTTTGGGGGGGGGGAGTTTGGGGTGTGTGTGTGTGTGTGTGTGTGTGTGTGTTAACATTGCAACACTAGCTTTGGCTTATTTTCCCCCTCAGTGATTCAAATTGATTGAATGCTTTGGCATCTTTGAGACAGACTTTATATTCCTTTTGTCCAAGTGTTAAGTTTCTCTAATTTATGTTTAAAATAAAGGAGAGATCAGGCTTGCATGTTTTTATTAATGTATAATCCCAGGTATAGTAATTACTTTGGTTCTCAGATAATTTCCTACAGATCAAGAAAAATGAAAAAGAAAATATTGGGCACATATGGATTGTAATTATTTTTTTAAGAGAGGAAATATTTAGAACTGGTAATAGTCCTGTACCAGTTTTGGAAAATCTGCAAAAAAAATTTGCTTTCTGTGAAAGGATAAAGCCCTGTAGCTTACTTTGAGCTTTCTTGGCAAATAGTATTCCATGAATAAAAGATGTCAGCCAGAAACATGTGGGCCCTCAAGGGAGAGAGGAGAAACTGTCTCCTACCCCACGCCCTCCCTCCAGAACCCAATGCCAGGTAGACCAGTAGCCATAACAGGGTGCTCAGCTCAGGGTGATCCTGACACACTTCACTCACTCCCATTTCCCAAGCATGCTCCCTTGCATCTGTCTCCCAAAACCTACTTGATTCCCAAGACACACACTGTGGTAAGCCTTTCCTTCCTGCTGAACTCGGTGTCTTCAACCTCTCCAGCTTTTACACTTCACAGTAGTGCATTACATTCACCATCATCCACTGATGTTCTCAGCAGCATAGCTTTATCTTCCAGAAGCACATTACACACCCCCAGTGGTAGAGGCTGCACTCTTCTTTCACCTGCCTTCAATAGGACAACGCATAATTGCTAAGCACCTGTACTCAGAAACAGACTGTCCAGGCTCAACCTCCAGAAACCTGTTTAGGGGCTATGACCTGAAGTAAATTTCCTGACTCCATGTAACTCAGGAATAGTATAAGTCTCTTTTCCTTGAGTTGTTAAGATTTAACAACATAACATCTCAGGGAAGGGCCCAGCCTATTTAAGTGCTGTGAAATGATTAGCTTTTATTACAGTACTGGGCCACGTCTGCCAAGTCTGCTTGACAAGTGTCGATGACAGTAAATGTGGGATCAATAGATTGTTCAGGGTGCAGCATGTGGGAACACAGAGGAAAAATGGCTTCTGCCTGGTGCATTTTGGATCCAGAGTATCTTACAAAGTCTCATTACAAAGGCTTACAAAGGCTTGCCCCTAGCTGGTGGTTCTGTTAAAAGGAAGAGGGGCCTATTTGCAAGCAGCTCAGTCATTGGGGTCTGCTCTTAAAGGGTATACTGGGACTCTGGTCCCTTCCCCTCTGTCTCTCTGCATTATGGCTGTCATAAGGAGAAGCGTTGTGCTCTACCACCCCCCTAGAAACACAGAAGCGAGACAAGCGCAGACTGAAACTTATGAGACTGTG
>PVKS010054276.1:0-10121 GCA_004027875.1 Aplodontia rufa
TGTGCTCACTAAGAGGGCACTTTATTGATGCATCATCCAGAGAACAAGGACACTGTGTCCTTACATGGTAGAAGAATGGAAGAGCAAAAAGGAAAAAGAAATCTAAACTAGTTGTTTTCATCAGCTTTTTTGGGTTGCTATGACCAAAGAATGATTTTAGAGGAAAAGTGAATTTGGAGCTCATGGTTTCAGAGGTCTCTATTGCTCTGGGTTCAAGGTGAGACAAAATATTATGGCCAAAGAGTATGGAGAAGGAAAGCAGCTCAGGACAGGGCCACCAGGAAGCAGAGAGCTCTCACCAGTGACAAAATACGAACCCCAAAGCCGTGCCCCCGTGTACCAACCTCCTCCAATCACACCCTACCTGCCTCCAGTCGCACCCACTTAACCCATTTCACTACTAAGCTTTCTTGTACTCTCACACATGAACTTTTTGTGGATGTTTCATATCTAAACCATAATAGCTAGATTCCACCAGTCCTTTTATGAGGCACTAATACAATCCTGAGGGTGCAGCCTCATAATTTAAGCCCTCCTAGTATACCCTACCCTTTAATACCATCACAATGAGGATTAAGTTTCAACCTAACTTTTAGAAGGGACACATTCAAACCATAGCACTAATCAGTGTATAACCTTGCTTTATCTGTGTTTCTGTTTGAAGACACTTTATATATTATCTATTTATTAGCATGTAACTCATAGCCAAACAACAACACATCTCTAAATAAAACTTACCTAATACAAGTATTTTCTCCATAAGGCAGAAACATATACACACAATTTTACATTTTAATATATTACTAAAATACATGTAAGGAGGGAATGGTAATAGCATGCAATAAACATTAACATTTGGAGTAATCTGGGGGAAAGGCATTCAAGAGGAGAATTATTTCTGTGAACTTTCCAATTTTTCTGTAATTTTGAAATTATTTGGAAATAAAAAATAAAAACAACAACCCAAAGTAGAACTTTTTTTCTGTTGTTTATTGATATTACTCAAGCATTTAAGAAAGGGCCTGACATGTTCCATGAATACTTCTTCAAAAAATGAATAATTAATGTCAAGTAAGAGATCAAGTCCATAGAGCTACAATAGAAATGTCACCCTTAAAAACTGATAAAATGCATGAGCATTAATTATCTGTGTACATAAAAGCATATGTAGAGAAAGGCTGGGCTTATGCTATGATTTCCATCATTGATTAGATATGAAAAAAACTTAAACAGGTTCAATTTACTCTTCCTCTTATCATCCTCTACATTAATAAATTGTGATTGATATACTTATAGACTACCTTAATTATAGTAATAGTAATTTTGAGTTAATTAATGTTAAACTGCTCTTCCTTAAAATTACAACTTCTTCAACCATGTAGTAAGTATAGGAAGCATTCAACTGACCTTTGTTTGATCTCAGATAAAACTTGTGATAGTCCCAGGTTTGTGATGAACTTTGCCCAGGATTTTACTTATTTAATGCATGTCATTTAGTATTCTGCCCATCTAAGCATCTTATTTTAGAATCAACCATATGGAATTTTGATGCTTAGGCTTATCTTAATTCTGAGCTATCTGATGGTGTAGTAATTACTACAAAGCCATCAAGTACCACCAAACAATTTGCATTTCCTTAGGGAGTAATTTTCCTACAGGACAAATAGCAATTGTCAAACGACTAAGAATAATTTTGTTTACAAGCACAGATTTAGAAACCACTAAACAAGTATGAACATGCACTGGAGATGTGACTTTCACTCTTAAGTATCTGACTTTAAATCATTAAGCTTTAAATGCTTGTAATGAAGCGGGGAAAAAAAGCATTTCAGCCTTTCTGACTAACAATAGGAAACTGGGCCTCTGTGATTCTTGCAACACATTAATGGGAATGGATATGTATTAAAAGTTCTTGTTCTCACCATCTTGGTTACCAAAGTACTCAGGACTGGAAAAAGAATATATTTCCCCCTTAAGTTAGTTCAATTTAGTAATTCAGTTTAAACCAATTCAATAACCTTGAATTAACCACAGTTTGTGGAAGGCACTATGCATAATTTAAATACTAATTTATTTTTTGATGGCAATTCTAGAGCAGCAAATTATCTACTTTTTAATTTCAAATAATTCCTTTGCTTCTCATGGCACAGCAATACACCAAAATACCAACGCATATACCTTTGACCATTGATATCTACTCAATTGCTCTTTCTCATACAAAATGCTTTACATTTAAAAATTCAATTTATTTCTCAAAATCACAATTTATTCCATCACAAGCACCAATAATGTTGTTCTCTTTACCTCTATAGAAATGGTCTTCTGTATTATAAACATTATGAGTTTAATGTATTATAAACATTATGAGTTTAATAAAATACCCTAATAGAAAGGGTTTAAAATATTTATCTCATCAGAGCCTGTGATGTTGCTGAAATTGTGTTTTCACTATAATTTGCTGCTCTAGAGTTGTCTTCAAAAAATAAAAGTAAATTAGTATTTAAATTATGCACCAGTATAAAATATTTTGATATTTCACATTTTAAACATATCTAATGTTTATCACCTTATTAAATAAAAATTTAAAAGTTCATCTAGGTACCTCCTAGTCATTTAATTTTTCACTTGGCTGTAATTTTTTGGCCTACAACATTAATTAAAAGACTCTCATGCTGAGAGATCTTTGCTTCCCCTGGTGACTTTTCCTGGAATTGATGTACTTTGACAGACTGGAGCTATACTGTACAAGTTATAAAAGTTAAACTGAATTGGATAGGTTCATATTCCTTAAAGATTTTCCATAGTGAAAACCTTCATCTGAGCTTACATGAAGAGTGCCAACAGAGTGTTACCCGAGACAAAATATTGCTCCTCTGTAGAGCCCATGCAATGTAGTTGGCTAGCCAAGTACTTGGCTTTGCCACATTTTTAGTACCAAGCTATGATTGGTAAAGTTAGAAATCCATATTTTATGTAAGACTAGTCAAAATAAGTGATTCATTAGAAAAAGGATTTGTCTGTATAGTATCAAATACAGATTTATCAGTTCTCCAGATAAATGAATAGGTAAATGAAAGGAAATTCAAATATCAGGACTCTCCATAGGGACTATAATTTTCCAAAAATAATCATCATTACTTATCCACACTTTGTAAATACCCTTCCTAATAAGATTAAGATAATTTTGAATTAACCAAAACTTCTTAGCAAGTGGGTAAGTTATTTGGTCTCCATCATGAATACTGCAGCCACCAGTTGCAGTGGAATTTCTATTGACTGTGAAAATGTTCCAGAAAGAATAAATGTGCCGTGATGCTCTATTCATTCACTGTAAAGAGACGGAGCTAAAATGAAGGCCATTTTTTTTCTCTCTTTCGCTCATCAACTAATCTGTGAATGAAAAGAAAAATCTCCTTCTCTTCTGTGAAATTAAGTTTCTGTAAGTTTTCTGGTTCAGAAAATTCTGTGTGCCTATTAGTTGCTCAACGCTTTATTGTTTGGTTCCAAATATCCCAAGATATTGATTGTACCACCTTAGAATCTTTTGCCTTACCACAGCAGGCGGGAGTCCTGCTACCAAAACTGCTGTTTTGTTAAGATGTCTTTAATAGTCAGAAACTATTAATGAAATAACAATTATCTGAAAAAACTTAGAGAAACTATAGTATATTGATTTAATACTCATATTTTGATGCTTAATTTTTAAATATTAATAAATTTTTGTAAGTTAAAGATTCTCTCAAAAGCAATATTTTATTTTTATTGGTGCATTATAGTTTCAAATAATAAAGAAGTTTGCTGTTACACTTTCATACATGTACACATCATAAAACTTTATTGTGGGCCAGTTCCCTTCCCAGCATAGCCCTCCCCTTGACCTCCTTCTTCCTCTCCTCAGTCTCTTTTCTCCTTTGATTTCCCCTTGATTATACCTATACTAATTGTACTGCTATAATAATTTATGTAGTTGTGTCACTGTAGTATGCCAAATTTATATTTTCTGGGAAAATGCCCAGGAATGGACTAGCTGGTTCATATGGTGGCTCTATCCCTAATTTTTTGAGGAGTATCCATACTGCTTTTCAAAGTGGTTGTACTAGTTTGTAGTCCCATCAATAATGCGTAAGGATTCCTTTTTCCCCACACCCACTCAAGTATCAAAAGTAATGTTTTAAAAATTTTAAATGAAACAGGCAGTTCATTAAGCACCTCCCCTGGACCCCACCAGTGAAAACATTAAGAGGGTCTGCATGAGGTGGCACAGAATGGAAGATGGGGAAACATTATACAGTTAAAGAGCTGTTCTGTGTCACATGCTTTCTATGCTCTTAATATATAACCCATGGATTCAATTTGCCTAAAATTCTCTGATGTAATATATTGTATCATTTTAAAGGAGGTGGAAATTGTCTTTCATAGATATTAAACATGGGTGTAGAAAATGGGATAGTAAGCCATCTTTAAAAAAATGTGGTGGTTACTTTGTCGGAAAAAAATATGAGGAGAAAGACTTGATATTCTGTGCCTACTATCACATGTGATAAACATAACTCCTCCTTAAATGGGCATCAGGACAGCCTATCAGCCACTTCTCCATCTAGGCTTGCAGAAGCACCCACTCGCAGCATGAATTATTTTTCAGAACTGCTGGAAAATGTTGGTACTTCTGCAATCTTTTTCTTTGAGTTCCAAGGTCAACAAGTAAGACCTATGCACTTTTTTTGTTTTTCTTTTCTTTTTTTTTTTCAGTAGGGGGGATTAAGATCATGACCTTCCCTGTGCTAGGTTAATGCTGTACCCTGAACTACATTCCAAGTCCTAAATCATTTCCTAAATATTGATAGAATGCTGCTGAACAGGTTTAGTGACTCTCTTTGCCCAATGAACCTTCAGGCTCACTCTACGTATAACTGCCAAGAAAGCCCATTTGTACTTTGGTGTTGGACATAGATTCTCTTTCTCAATACCTCTTCAATGATTTTATATGGAAATGATGTCCTCCCTCCTTCCCTCTGTTCTTTCCTTTCTCTCTCACTGGCTGACTGATAATACACTGTACTGTAATAGATCATGCTGTTGGCTTTACAATCCTCTATGGTGGAGTAGCAGGACAACTATCTAGTTCTTCTTCTGGTCATTGCCAGGTGAACATTGAGGGGCCCATGTACCTGACAGCTGTAGGACGGTAGTCACACATTAACATGTGTTTGATGTGATCCCATGCAGCAGGCCTGACTTCAAGGTGAATCCAAGAATACAGAGGACAATTTTCTTTCTGCTAAAGTTTTGGAGTCAGATCTCCAGATGGCAAAGAGAAGAATAAAGCAGATGAATAATAACAATAAATGTTTATGGCCATGCTAATAAGGCTGCTGCATTCTGTCAGAGTGTACTTCATGTACCAAAAGAGTGAGCTAAGATTCCAGGAATTCAAGAACAGAAAAAGAAACTCTCTGTTACTGACTAATATTTGAAGGTAAATGCTTTCATTTTGTGGTTTGAGTTAAGGCATAGCTTCTACCTACAACTGGGAGAGGAAATGTGTTACGAATTCTACATGTCGGATTCTTTCTTCATGGCAGATTTTGATAAAGAAGATGAGATAACAGGGATACATAGTTTGGGTACAGATATTCAAAGAAGAGAAAAACAAAAAGTAATGTCAGAGAACTGAATGTCAATGGAAATTCTTTTTAAAAATCGGTCTGTAAGTGAATATAGATTTTTAAAAATGAAATGTAAGTGACTTTCTACATAGTATAACTATTACTAAAGTATTTTACTAGGGCATGGTTAAGAGATAGTTGATTTATTTGGAATAACCACCTATAGAAAATAGCAAGTAAAATACCTGTTAAAAGAGTAATGACAGAGGAATTGATCTGTCTGATAGTGAGATGCACTCTAAGCTACAAAATAAAAATACTATGACACTGAAGCCAAACTTGACAGACAAATCAGTAGAAGAAAATATCGTTTAAAAACAGACCTTAGTGTGTGTGTGTGTGTGTGTGTGTGTGTGTAGTGTATTAAAGAATATAAGGAAAATGATTAGTTTATGCGTAATCTTGAGAGAATTAAGATATAAAAAATTCTTGTTCCAAAACATAGTTGAAAGAATAACAATCATAATCTCATCTGCACAGTTAAGTTCCCCAAAAATAAGTGTTCTCCAAATAACTCACAATTAAAGCAAACTAAAACAGTGGAGAGTTGGGCCAGCACTGGAGTGGTATACTACCTGGAGGAAATGTCAGATCTAGGAACAAGAAGTTTGGCTTTTATTTCCACAGAAAGACAGGCATGAAAGCTCTCAGATCACTCTGATGTTAAACACGTGGGTGTTAAATATGAGAACATCATGTAAATCTGGTAAGTTTGATAGGTACACCTTTAGGGAAGAAAAGTGGGATAGGAAAAGTCTTTCAGCACAAGAATATAACAAGAAACCTGTCAGATTTGGCCTGAGATCTAGATAAAAAATTCACTGAGAGTTTGTAATTACTGACCTATTCTCATGAAAGTTCTTACTTCCTCAATGGCCTAAGAAACCCCGGGCTGAGAACATAACAAAAAGTAGCTATTTGTATACCCATGTTCATGACAGCATTATCTACCAGAGCCAAGAGGTGGAAGCAACTCTAAAGTAAACGGATGAATGAATGAGTAAAGGAAACATGATATAGAAAATGATGGAATATTATTTAGTCTTATTTTTTAACCATCTTTCTATTTTCTCTGTTTCCATTTTTTCCTATAATTTATCAGGCATTTCAGTATACCCATTTCATGATCAGTACATAACATTTTTAATATTATTGTCATATAATTTTCTGAAGGTTTGTTGATTTTTTAATAGAGCAATTACAATTTTACATTGGTTGTTTTGCTTAGTCTTCATCATATCTGGTTTCTTATGATCATTGCAATTACATATTATAAGCTCCTGTTCATCTGGGATTTATATTTATGGGAGTCTTGAGCTGCCTGTGTTGAGGGTACACCCTTCTGGGGAGTATATGAGTTTGTTTCTGAAACCACTGCTGCTCTCAGATTGTCACTTCCTTTCTTATGTTTTTTTTTTTTGAAAAACAACAATGAGAGAGACAGAATAAATATTTATTTAGTTTTTCATGTGACTTTTGTTGCTCTGACTCTTCATTGTGTATGTGGTGCTGGGGTTTGAACCTGCATTCTTGCACATGCCAGGCAAGTATCATAACTGCTGAGCCACCGTACCAGGCCCTCCTTTCTCATTAAACATATTGAATAGCCCCTCTTCTCCCACACCTCACTCTCAGCTGGTAAACCCAGGTACTTTCTGTTTCAATGAATTTGATTACTTGAGATACTTCAGATAACTGGAGTCACAGATATATGTCTTTTTATGAGTGTCTTGTTTCATAAGCATAATGTCCTCAAGAATGATCCACATTTGAGCATGAGTGCAGGACAATTCCCTGTGTGGCTTTAAACCATCTTGGTGTTTCTCTCTTTTGTATTTTTTTTAATTTGAATTTTTATTGGTTGTTGTTAGATATACATGACAATGGAATATACAATGACATAAAAATAAAAACATGGAATATATCTTGTTCTAATTCAGCCCCTAGTATTTCCCCTTCTCTTCCTTCCTCCCACTTCCTGTTCTCTTCCCTCCACTCTATTGATCTTTCTGTTATTTACAAATAGTTTTTTTTAATTAAATCAGTGTTTTAAGGAATGGAGAGGTGGCTCAGTGGTAAAGCACCTGCCAGGCATGCTAGAGGACCCAGGTTCAGTCCCCAGCACCACATATACAACTAAGTGTCAGAAAAACAAAATCAGATGAAAAATTAATTAAAAATTGCTCTCTTTCACTCTCTCTTTAAAAATTAAAAATAAATAAATCATTGATTTATTAATTTTCATGGTGGTGAGATTCACTGTGATGTATTCATGCATGTACATAGGAAAGTTAGGTCTAATATATTCCATGAACTTTCCCTATCCTATCCTTGTCCCCTCCCTTTTATTACCCTTTGTTTATTCCTTTGATCTTCTGCTTATTTTGGACTAGCTTCCACATATCAGAGAAAACATTCCACCGTTGACTTTTCAAAACTGCCTTATTTTACTTAGCATGATAGTCTCCAGTTCTATCCATTTACCAGCAAACGCCATGAAGGCATTCTTCTTTATGGATGAGTAACACTCCACTGTGTGTGTGTGTGTGTATGTAATTATCTTTATCACTTCATCTGGTGGGGGACCCCTAGTTTGGCTCCATTGCTTGGCTATTCTGAATTATGCTGCTATAAACATCGTATGCATTTTTCCCCATGTGTTCAACACAGGCTTTCTATATGTAAATAAGATGAAGCTGTATCTGACTTGCTCTGGTTTCTGTACCTGCCCTGATTTATTTATTTTTGGTCTTATATTCTATCATTTATTGAGAGAGGTGCATTAATAGTGCAACCTCTGGATTTTTGCTTCAGGGTGGATGCTGTGGTCAATGGCATTCAAATGTTCTTTCTACAAAAACTATAAAAAGGATGGAATCATTTTAAGGTGGCTAACAGTATCTGGCCATTGAGGGGCACTTGACAGTTCTGAGTATTGACAGAAAATCAGATTCTGCATGGGCAAAGGGTTTTTATTGGAGAAGAGAAAACCAGAAGACTGTTTGGAGACCAAAAAGTATGACAAATTGGAAAACAGGACACAATTACAAGGCCAGAACTTTGCTGAGTTCGTAGGCAGCACAGGAAGATGTGAGTTTTTCTAGAAAAACAAAATACGATCTACTTTAATTTCACAGAGAACAAAACTTCCTCTAAAGAAGATCTGCAAGAAATAGATGATCATTATGCCCTGAAGACATTTTGAACATATGTGAATCCAGGGACTGAAGAGCTAAGCTGCAAACTTTGGAAAGGAAGAATATTCAGGGCAGAAGAGATAAATACCATTTAGCTCTCATTCAAAAGCTTGGGAGGGCCACGGCCCTATGGCCCTGGAGGGTACTAGGTGAGAAAAACCATGCAGGCTTATGTTGCTTAGAAGAGAAGCATCATCACCCTGATGATATTTGTCAGAGGTTAAAATTGTAAACAGTGGAATCCAGAAGTTACATTCCAAATCTCTGAAGAATTGAAATTTCAGGCTGGGGATAACAGAGACATACCAGGTTCTCAAAACGAAAATAAATAAGTAAAATAAACAAAATGTGGGGGATAGGGATGGAGGGGAGCAGGAATTCCCAAGGAACAAGGAAAAATTAGAGAAAAACTAATGTTTTCCTCAACAGTGGCTCCAATCGTAGTCTCTTCAAATAGAAATCAGTATCTCAACTTATCTGCCTAACAAAGAAAAGAATAAATATATTCATTGGTGAAAAATACAACTAGAATTTCCAAATAATTTTATACACATTATATGACATACAAGAATAAAGAAGACAAATGGAAAGTGTGAAAGCATGTAATTAATAGAAGACGTTTTTAAGTATGCCGTACACATACACAAACACACACCTGTCAACTTTAAATTGTATTTGCAGTGAAACTATCCTTCCAAATTGAGATTAATTTTTTTTTAAAAATGTGTTCATTGGGAAGAACCCAACTACTATGTATAAGTATAAAGCTCAAATAGAAAAAGAAAAGTATAAGTTTAAAAATGTGTTGAGATAAATAAAGCTGAAAGATTTTGTCACCATTTGGCATGAATGGAAGGAATTCTTTATGCTGAAGGACAATAATTCCAGATGGAAGCAGGGAATGCAGGAAGACAAAGGAATGCTGAAGATGGCGAGTGTGTGCACGGGTATAAAGGAACAGTGAGAGTGTAAATCGTAAAACAATAGGGTTTGTGAAGTTTACCCCTATGTTGTGATTAAAATATACTTAGCTCAGAGGACAGAGGGGATGGGAATTGTGTTGACTAGGTATATTTGCATTGTTCAGAAAGAAGTAAAATCACTAAATTAATTTTGTTGTGAGTCAGCTTTGCACTTAATGTCCCTGACATAGTCACTAAAAAGGACACAAGAATAAAAAAGCAAATAGTGGAAGACAAGAAAAATGAAACCAAAAGACAATTTGTTAATTCAACATAGGCCGGAAACAGCAGAATCA
>PVKS010054277.1:0-10123 GCA_004027875.1 Aplodontia rufa
TTGTGTGCCTTAGCTGACGCCCTTTAGCTAAAGTAATCTCAAACTGTCCCATAAATGCCATATGGGACATATGGGATGATTACTCACACATTTTCTGTACAAGTTTCCTTCACAGAGCTGATATTTAAATGAGTGTGTGCTCATGAGAGTGAGGAGCAGAGCGTAAGGAAATTTACAACCATTTAGCCAATTCCATGTGGTGATGAGTGTTGGGAAGAAAATGAAAGCGAGCACCGTTGAAAGGATATGGGGAGAGTCTTCTCTGGGGAAAAGCTGTAGAGAAGAAATCGCAGAGAAGAGGAGGCTGACATGGAAAGGAACAGGGTGGGCCATTCCAAGGAGAGGAAGCAGGAGAGCAACCTACTTCAAAGCCCACAGGAAGAGCCCTCAGTGGCCACTGTGGCATGGCCCAAAAAATGTGAAGCCTGATATGAACAGAGACAACAGCAGGACAGAGCAGGGAAAAGGCTGTTTTTTTCAAAGACAAATCAACCTTTTGAAAAGAATTTTGAAAATTATGTGATTACTTTTGAATATCATCACAAAATAGTCTTCTACTGACACCTATTTGGTGGCAGTTCAGAATGCAGATACAGTTTGGGGGGACTGCTCTGTATAATCCTGAAGTCATTACAGATGTGCTACTATATTTTAATATAGATTCATTGTTATTATTATTAACACCATCATCTTAGACTGATTGATAGATGTATCCTGTTGTTTTTTCATAGGAATATATGACTATGTCAATTGGGAGGCAAGTGACACATCTAAGTTGTGGGTAAACATGGTGTGGCAGCATTAGTTTAGCACCAATCACGACATTTCACATGACTAAATATATTAAAAATGATGTTGATTTAAAGAAAGGAAAAAAAGATAGGGGATCATTTGAATGGTGCAGTTTATTGAATTATTATATTCCCTATAAACAAAGTAAGGATTGAGAGACTCCAACAAGAAATGCCTTGGCTGCAGTCATCCACCACGACCAGTCACAGCTTTGGAGTGGGTGCCATTTAGGGTTCACGCCTTTGAACCCTTGACCTCTGCTGTCCCAGCCTCTCCTGGTTACCTGAGCCCCTGTGTTTTTCCAGGATTCTCATTCCCATCTCTCTGTCCCACAGTTGGTGGGCTAGTCTTCCTTCTAGTTGCTGTGTTAGTCATTGTTTTCCTGTGAAATCATTCCTACTTCACTTTTCAGCTCCATTTATAGCTCACATATGACAATACGCAACAGGATTCGGTCACAGTATGTCCACTTCTCATGGCACACCCTTTCTTTTTTCAAGATGTTTCTCTCATTAGACTGAAAGCAATGAGATATTTAAATCATTTTACGCATGTATGTCTGTCCTCCTGCTTCACTTTTATTGACAACTGTATTTTTCATTCATATGTAGTATGTTTTCTAGTTTACTTGATACTCACATTTTTTAAAGAGTAAGGGAGAGCGAGAATCAATTTAATTTTTAGTTTTTCGTGTGGCTTTCATTGCTCTGACACTTTATTGTGTACCTGGTGCTGGGGTTTGAACTCACGTACTTGTGCATGCCAGGCAAGAGCCATAACCACTGAGCAACTGCTCCAGCCCCAATACTCATTATTTTAAAGTAGCTTCCCTATTTATTTCATTGCCTGAAAATGAGAAATTATAAGAATGCTTTTTCTTTCTTTTTATTAAGGGAGAATACACACTTTTCTCCTATGCCCTACCTATGCCTTGATTAAGCAATTTATGTTGCCTTCTTTACCTTATAACCATTTATTTTGTAACCTTATAACTATTTATTTTGTAATGAAGGTCAAATAAATAAACGGGGTTGGATACATTGCAAACACCCTTTACATTCTTCCCAACTCATCTCTCTCCCAATTTAAAATTAAATACAAAAAATGCCAAGTCTGCTTTAATAATGTCAGGGAAGAAGACTATATATTGGAATATATATGCATATATATATATGCGCACACATATGTGTAGTGTCATGGAAGAAGAATCTATATATAGATATATACAGAGAGAAGATATAAAGATATATATATAGAGAGAGATATAGATATATATAGATATAGAGAGAGATAGATACATATACATATATATATATATATATATATATATATGATGTCATGGAAGAAGAAAAAGATACATATATATATATATTTTTGAAGACAACAGAGGACTAAATCTTTTTCTTCCATCCAAATCCTAGAGTTGTAGTATAGCATCCATGACCACTTCAGTCCCAAGGCTCACACTTTCAGAGGCCCAGTCCATGATGACCTACTACATTGCTCTGGCCCGAGATGAGGCAGCAGATCTTGGGGTAAGGGCCTAGCAAAAGAAAGCTTCTCCCCTTTATTGGGTCAGGAAGCAGAAGAGCAAAAGTACATGGGGGAAAGGGATGCTGGAAAGATACAACCCTCCAGAGTACGCCCCCCCAGTGACCCACATCTTACAATTACCACACTGTCATTTAAACAGGGATGGGCCAATTAGTTTACAGTTCTCATACTGTTACCTTGGAATATCCATGAATTAATAAGAGATATGGGGAGACACCTCATATCCAAATCATATCAAATATTAATGAGAATTTTGTGTCCATCACTGCATGCAAATAGGATATAATTTTAAAAATGAGTTGTTAAGAGCTTATTTAGAAAACCTGTCTTCTTCAGGGAAGGGACAAGACCACATTATCCATCTTCAAATTATAATAGATATTAACAATTCCTTAGGATTCAAGAGTCATTTTCCCAGAAGATGTTCCTCAAAAAGCTTCATCCCTCCATTCAGAGTATATCTGTAGTGTCTGACAGTAGCATTTTTTTTCATAGCATTGTGTCTTACAAAACTCAAATTTAATCTTCTGAAAACTTGATGGTCTACCCCTAGTAGTTGGGAACCTACTTGATTCATCTCAGCATCACAGTAGAAAAACACCTACCATATCATATGTTATAAATTAATGCACATGGAACAAATTAATAATCAAATCCATCACAGATCATTGTATATATAGTACTAACATAGTCGGTAATGTCAAGCTCACGTATTATGACACACCTCTCCTTTACACACACACACACATACAGAATTCTGTTTTCTTAACATCCATTTTAGTCATTTATGGTGCTTTTCCTCTGGAGCAACACAGAATACAACTAACTCCTGAAGGCAATGTATCACATTCCTCTATCGTATTTTCCTTTCAGGGCCAAATATTCTTAGATCTTTCTGCTGATACGTGTATCTTGTGATTTCCAAAATAAGGCTGGTGGAACTCAAGCACATTTCTCTTGAAGAGTGACAATGCCCAATATGCAATCTTTGTGATGTTTTCATTGTCACAAAATATTGCAACACATATGTGAAACACTGCAAAATAGGTATCATTGAATGATTTCATATTAATAATGCTATATTTCCTTGACACATTTTTCCTTCTTTATATTTACTTGCTTCTATTGATTTTCTTGCCCTTGTGCCCGTTATCAGTCCTTCTCTTTACGCTGCCAGGCAAATCATTCAATCTGACCAAGTCGTTAAAGGAACGACTTTGTGTGGACACTTTGGAGTTGAAGGAAGAAGATACTATTTCTCTCACCAGCGTTAACTGAGAAATTCGAGTTCTGTAAAATTGTATTCTGAATGAATATGAAAAGAATTTTCATGGCACAATGCATGATAAGTATTTGCATGGTCTTATAAAGTATTGGCTCAAATACATGGTGGGGTCCATTCTGCAGTATTAATATAGACTTTAGAATGCCAGTACATTTTAAAACTGAAAAGAATAGATGTCAATCAGAACATGGGGACACATAGGTTATATTGAATATTATTATCTCTGAATGAAAGGTGATAGAATCAAGAGCAAAACTCTTGGTAAGTGTCAGTGATATGGGCAACTTTTATCAGGTTCCCTAAACTCAATGAGGCAAGATCACAGAGCATGAAATACCAGAGAAGAGAAAAAAAATAAGAAAATAGCTCATGTAACTGCATTCTCACTTAACTGCTTTTGTATAAATTACATACATACATGTATATATATGTATATACATATACATATATGAAGAATTTATGAGATGCTTTTTTAAAAATGTACTTAAATTAAAAGATATTTGACAAAAATGTCCTGGATATAGATGGTGGTTTGGGTTGCATTACAAATGTAAATATACTTAATGCTACTGAATTTTGTACATGAAATAATTAAAAATGATTAATTTCATATTCTACCACAATAGAATTTCGTATTTGACCACAATAGAAAAAAATCAGTATTTATGGAATAACTGAAAGATATTGATATTGGTATTATAAAGCTTTCTGAAGTAGAGCTCAAATAATTTAGAAAAGTATAAAATGTTATCATCATATGATATACAATGTAGAAATACTTAGTTGCCTAATTCAGATTACTTACTTGGAATTATTAAGGAAAATTTAAATATATTAAAAGTATTTTAAACATTAATTAAGACATTAAAGTCAGTTATTTGTATTAATATTTATTCTAACTGGAATAACTCTATTACCAATGTTATGAAGATATTCAGTAGCATCCTGATGCTACATACTGGATAAAATATTACATTATTTTGTTTTTGTTTAAAATTTTATAACTTACAAAGTCTATTCATTGTTCTTTAAACATTAAGTATAATAATGTATGATAATTTATATAATAAACTGATATATGTTAAAATAATGAATATTTCAAGGTCATAAAATTAAGTATAGTAAAATAATTATTTAATGTTTTATAGATTTATTTACATTTGAATTTTAAAAATATTACCTAGTACATAATATAAGGCATATGCATGAATATATCTGGAGCAATCTATTTCTAATCTAAGACAAAAGAATTATTGAATGGAGTAATTTTAAGAGAAATATTAGTTCTTGGCTTATTTCATACAATATATTAAGTTTATATCAGTGTCATATATTTGTTTTTAGAAAAAAGCTTGCCATATCCACTTAGATGCTAGGAATGTTTATCAAACAGCAATATCAATACATACATCAATTTTATTTTCTCGTTTTAAATGAATAAAATATAGAAACATTTATCTGTTCCTAAAATTTAAGCACCAGAAGTTTTGATGAGACTCTTCTTTCAAAATTGTTTTAAACTATTTTCTACACTCAAATGTTGAAAATTATAAATAATTTTGGTTTTTCAAGCATTTTATTTAATAATGGCAGAAGGAGTCATAAAAGGGAAGCTATATGGCTGGAACAAATGGAGACTATTTCTGAGAAAGTGCAATTATCCTTGATTTTTTATTTGCTCTTATCTACCACAAGGTGATAAATTTGACAAAAAGTCTTCTTAATGGTTTTTGTGCATAAAGAACTAGTTTTCATTCTCTTAATGAAGTGTGTCATCATCCACTCTTTTCCTGTCTAGTGGTCTGAGGCATGGCTAGTACCAAGACTTCTGTCTCCAGTGAAAATCAATGCTTCAAAAATCTATTATACATTTTCTGCCAGAATAGTTTCACATTGGTTCTAAATAATAAACATTACATAAAAATATAAATATAAAATTATAAATTCATAATGTGTATTCACATGTTCTAATACTTTTGATAAGCATTAGAATTTATTTAAAGTTAATACAGACCATGTAGAGTCAAAGGGAGAATATTTATCTTGGCTCATAAAATTGAAAACTGGCATTAATTTGACTAGGGCAAGTATGTAGTCTCTATAATTTTATCTTATTTTCATTTAGATATTGATTATGCATATATCATCTGCAGTTAATTTACCAATATCATTTCATTAATTTTTCATTGGCAACTCTTCTTCTGAATATATAAACTCACATACTCTGTACAATGCATCACAGTAACCCCATGAGAGCACTCTAACATAGATCTTTCTTTGCTGATCACTATACACCTTCTTTTCTGTTTCTTGTAATCCTTTTGTCTCTGAGGAATGTTTTTTAGAGGATAAAGAAACTCATATTTTTCATTTATGGTCCAATTTACCATTAAGGGAAATTTGGAAAATATATATAGCTCTATAAGGAGAAAACAGCCCATAGTGACCCCATCTGAAAAAAGGAAATATTTTAGATAATTTCCCTTTATCATCAGTAATTATATTGTTCCTATCATTCAAACTTCTTTTATTCCTTGAAAATTTTGTGCCAACATGAACTTCACTGAACAACTTCCTCAACTTTTTTCTTGTCCAATTTTCCATTTTTTTCTATAAATACATATGTTTTTCCCCATTGTTAACAATTACCACAAAATTTCCTTAACATTGTCAAACTTCTTCCTATATTTACTGCTATGTTTCTTGAATAATTATTTCTAAATGTCTCTTCCGAATCACACACTCACTGGTAGCATTTCATGGTCTGATTTTTAATCTCCAATACTCCACCCAAATCGGAGGAGGGGTTGCCCTTCAGGAGTCTCCTCAGCTCATACTTGCCCCTTGTTTTAGGTAGCTTTTCATCACTGTTACCAACCTACCCAGCAAAGCAACTTAAAGGAAGGATTCATTTGGGGCTCCTGATTTTGGAAGTCCCAGTCTATAGATGGCCTACCCTACTGCTCCCGGCCCAAGATGAGGCAGAACATCATGGGGGAAGGGGGTGGTAGAAGGAAGTTGCTCATGGCAGCAAGGAGGCAGGGAGTGGGGTAGGTGAGATGCACTTGCCAGGGCACTCCCTTACTTACCAATGGCCTCCAGCCATGCCCCACCCACCTACAGTTACCACCCAGTGCATTGAAACTATGGTGGAGTCATTTGGTTTCAGCTCTCACAATCCAATCACTGTGAGTCTCTACATTGCTGCCTTTACAAAGGAGCTTTTGTGGAGCCACTTACACACAAACTGTAAAACTTCTAAAGGAATTCTGAAAGGATTCACATGTTCCTTTAACACAGCACTCTTTTTTAGGTCTGCATATAGGAAAGACTCATGGTCTTACTCTTAGCTTTATAGACTCCTATTCCCCTGTTGCCCTCACTATGCTGGAAGGAAGTGAGCAGAAGATGGAGAGTTGGCTGAATGGAAATTTTGTAGGTTCCACATCTGTTTTCACTTTAGTTGAGAGTTAACAATATACTTTTGTTTCTAGGCAATATTAGTAGAGACTATTAATGAAATATCTTGTTCATCTGCCTGATTTTAGTATATAGCTCTCTTAAGAAGCACAAATTTTGAATATATATGTATGTACATACACATGACTACACCCTTGAAATATATAAATAAAATCTACCAAATATACATATATAATATAATACATCTACTAAAAATGTGACTTAAACATTGATTTTAGTCTTCAATAATTATCTATAATTTTGAAAAATTATTTTATTTTGGTTTACATTGATTATCTCTCATTATCTTCAGGCAGTATAATAAATAATACTGAAATTATTTTGCAACCTATTGTATTGCACTATATAGGAATTAATAGAATACCCATCACCTTGATTTTTGCTTTATCTATTTCACAACAGTGACATGGAATGCCTACTTTATTCACTGATCAAAGTGGCTGACACCCCATAACAATGTATTGAGCTTTCAAAAACAGACTACTAGAAAGAGGTGGATCTATTTCATTGAAAAGGGAATACATGGGTGAGGGTATAACTCAATTGTGAAGCACTTGCCAAGCAAGCATGAGGCCTTAGGTGCAATCCCCAGCACACAGACTCACACACACACACACACACACACACACACGTATTGGGGTGAGATCTAACGTCTTTCATATGTAATTGCTCCTGTCCATTCTACACTACACATATCACATTTGGCCTTAAAATCTGCAATTTTACTTCTTTTATTTAGAAACAGATCTGTTTTAAAGACATGGGCTTTAGAATAAATGGTCATGATGTTTCCAGTCTGTCATGCTCTTCTTTTTTTTTTCTTTTCTTTCCTTATTTTATTATTATTATGATTATTTTTGGTTGTTGTTGTTTTGTTGTGCTGGGGATGGAACCCATGGCTTCCTTCATAAGAGGAAAGAACTGGGCGACTCACATCCCCAGCTCCTCAAGCTTTCGTTCCTTTATTATTAGCGAGTCTATCTTTGCCTAAACCAGTTATAAATCAGTTATAACACTTACACAGATAGCAGTAGATGTTGCAGGAGCTTTCCATGCACCAATAAGGTCAAAAAATGCAATATAATTGAATTCAACCCAGAAAACTGAAATGAAAAGCTATTTTAGCCAGATTAATTAAAAAAGTGAACTTTTCAAAATTTAAAGTATGACAACCAGACACTTACTAAGTATGTGTGAAAAGGTTTATATTTGCACAAAACTCAAACAAAGGGAGTGAGTGTTGCAGCAGATAGGTAAGATGCTATTTTCTTAATGCACAATATAAAGCTCACTGAATTTTTATTGCTGTATTAGAATAGGCAATTTCCATGCCAAGATTTAATTAACGTTTAAATATTTGAAGGAGTGGTGATTATGTTGTCTCTAATAAAAAATTTACCTGTCTTGGGATCAATAGAGAAATATGGTTGTCCCTGAAGAATGCTGTAAACAACTCTGGCACTGTTTCCATAGGTCGGGTCATCTGCATCCGTGGCCTTGACCTGGAGCACATAGGCACCTGGAAAATAAGACAGTGTAACTCTAGCTTTCTTCCTGTACAGAGTTTAAGGCCTTGTCTATAATTGCTGGACTCCATTTTCCTTTGGAACTTGGCAATTTCTGAATGATGTCATGAGGATGTTATGCCACTGAAGAAAAGTTAACCATTATCATCATAACATCAGCAGTGGCAGATCAAAACTACAGTGCCATATCACATTATCCCAGTGCAAATGGCTATTATAAGAAAGACTAAGAGGATATCAAGTGCTGGTGAGGATGTAGAGAAAAGATCGCTTATTCACTGTGGGTTAGAATGCAAATTATTACATCCATTTGGGAAAATAGTGTGAAGGTTATAATTATAAAAAAAATTTATAATTATACTGCTTTTCAAATGAGCATTTCCACTACTAGGTATATACCCAAGTGATATAAAATCAGAGTAGTGAAGAAACTCTGCACTTCTGAGCTCATAGTAGCACCATTCACAATAGCCAAGAAATGGAAACAACCTAAGAGTCCTTCAGCTGAAGAATGGATGAAAAATGAAGTACCTATACCAAATGGAATGGTATTCTGCCATAGAAATGAAATCCTTTCACTTGGGACAACATGGATAGAGTTACCAATCATTATTTTAAGTGAAATAAGCCAGGCACAGAAAGAGAAGTATGGCATCACTCATGCACAGAATGTAAAGAAAAAAAATGGATCTCAGATGTGGAGAGTGGTATGGTGGTTGCCAGAGACTGGGCAAGTCAGGGTGGAGGGAGGGAGGATTAAACATGGATCAGCATGTCCTGAGAGACAGTCACAGGGGTAAGAAGCTCTGATGTGGTATTACATAGTAGGATGACTATGGAAAACAATAATGTACTGTACATTTCAAAAAGTAACAAGCGAGGGTGTTGACAGTTTTCACCACAACAAAATGATGAATATTTGAGGAGATTCGTAAACTGAACTTGATTTAAACATTTCACAATTTGTACATGTATCAAAGCATAGTGTGGTATATCATTAATATACAAAAGTCCTGTTTTCATGTGTCAGTTAAGAATAAATTAAAAATGTGTAATGATAGAGCTGTTACTACAAAAAGCACATATTTTAAACATCAATTTTAAAAGTTACGTCCATTTCCAGTAGGTAGTTCATTGAACTGAAAGTCATCAAGATAGCTTTATTGATTTCTACACCAAAGAAAATGTGAACACCACTTACATTAGCTCATCTACTTACCATGTATGCTTTAATTTCATGATTAGAATATCAATAGAGGAGCTAAAAGGTTTCCAGGCTCACTGAACTTTAGAGGTTAAGTAATTTGCAATTTCAAGTTACAAATCAGCAACTACATACTCACCTTAGGACGCCTTTCATTAGAAAAGAATATTTGAGAAATTGAGAAACCATATTTAATTGCAAATGCAGTGTCAAATACCAATAGAACACTTGTTTGGCCTCAAGAGGAAATTAACCTAAGGGTTCATTGACATTGAAGAACTC